>JANITW010000008.1:61333275-61344928 GCA_027564335.1 Erythroxylum williamsii
TTTTTAAATTGTTTTTAAACTAAAGTCTACCGCAATTAATGATAGTCCAAAGGGGAGATTGTTAGACATTTTTGCCCTTAGGGGCGATTTTGTCAATGTCTCTTAAAGTTGGACTAACATTAATTGCGATTTTGGTTTTTAAATAAATTACCAGTTCAGTTATGCCATTTGATCATGATAAAGATAATAAAGTGGCCCAATAAATGATCTAAATTAATGAGTCTGGGTAGAAAATGGATCCCGATTAGTATGGATCAGGTTCATATCGGCCTTGTGATGGGGAAGCCCAATATGGAAGCTATATAAAGGTTAGGTCTCCTGCAGTTGCTCAAGAGAACGTTCACGAGCATAAGTTTCCTGACCCGTTAAGGAAGCTCGGCACGCTGAGGAAACTGTAGAAAGGCCTAGCCCGTGAGTCGGTGAGCGCTTTTTACTAAAGGACACGGGAGATTCGGAGACGTTCGGAGCTCGAAATCAGCTTCGAAATCCAAGATGGAACCGAATCTAAGTATTCCGCATTATCTTCATTTTTGATCCTTTCATGTGATCTTAGGGTACGTAATAAGGTCTCCTCTACGTATTAACAAAGGATACCTATATGCACAAATCCCATAATGTAATGATGAAGCCATAAAAGAGACCACCGAGTCTGTCTCCTTATTGGAGTAAAATAAGTGAATGAAGTGCTCCTGTAGAAGTCCAGTACAGAATGGAATTATTAGTCTTAAACATGAACAATTCCTGAATAGAAATAATAATCGAAAATGTAAGGTCAACTAAGGATTATCTATCCAAATTAACCAAATTATGATATAGAATAACTCACCTCTGTAATCAACACCGGAGTTGAGATTTACAAAAACAGGTCGACCATGAATTGATTTAAGGAAATCTGCTAGTGTTTTCGTGGTTGTTGTTCCTTTTTCTCCACCACTACTCATTTCTCTCTTTTTTTGCTTCTGCCATAACAGAAAAGAAGTGAGTTAGATGACATGAATTGCATTTATACGCCTTATAACAACAGCAGCAAAGTGTAAAACAAGCTAATGAATGACTCACATTGTAAAACATACATCATAAGTTAAAAGTCCAATTGTTTCAAGTAATAGAACGTCAATCCCTAATAACGCCTAAAGAGATTAGATCTGTCTTTTCATCATTCCATGTTCATTGAAATCATTCAAGGATGGATCCATGTAGAGAGAAACTACAACACATTCAACATAAAAAAAGAAAAGAAAAGAGTGCAAGCAGAGAAATGGAAAGGAAATCATGAAATGGAATCGTATACGAAGAGCCAGATTATGAAAACAAAATGGAATTATCCCCCAGGACAGTCATGAACTCTACTTAAGGAAAAAGAAACTGACGATAACCGCAATTTCTCATAAAAGTAATCCCCCAAAAACCCCAACTTTCCACTTTCATTCCATTGAAGGACATTTTTGTACTTTTCTATAAATAGGACAATTATTAATTGCATTTTTCAATTTTTAATAACTTATTGGTTAAGTTACATAATTTGATCATAATAAAGGTAATAAATTTGTCAAATAAATGATCCAGATTAATGGGTCAAAATTTGGGAAAGAAATAGATCCCAAATAGTGTGGACCGGACCATATCGGGCTTGTGATTGGGCTATATATAAAGGTTAAGGTTTCCTTAAGTTATTTATGTAATTCATAAATATATGGATACTCTAATCTGTTAGGAGTGCTCATGTCTTAAAAAATTGAAGAAAGGCGTTAACCAATTGTCGGTAATCAAATTCTGCAAAAGTTCAGGGGAGATCGGAGCTTGTTTTAGCATCAGAAACTACTTCAAAACATCAGATATAATCGAAATCAAATATTTCACATTTCCTTCGTTGATCTAGGACACGTAATAAGGTCTATCCTACATGTTACACATAGTATCAGAGTGGTTATGTGATCAGGTTGTCGAAAACGAAGGTTTTTTAGTGTCCATTCATTATGGTTTTTTTTTCAATTTTTGATTTACTTTTTAATTTTTTTACATATATAATTACATAAAAGTGATATACATAAAGCTAGTTATAAAATAGGTCAAAAAGGGCCAAAAAGAGAGAAAAATGAAGTCTCGGGATGCCAAAAATCACCCTCCGACGATGCACCGTCCAGGGCGTGCATTGCGCAAGTCGATGGTGCTACAGTAGTGGGAGGAACGGTGGTATGGAGGGCGCGCATGCGTGATCGCGTGCTGCCAAATGGCATCGCACGCTAAAGGATGCGTGTCTGGCACATGTCACATTCGGCTCGACACGTGAACTGTAGGGATTGGGACACGTGTCGGCACGTGACGCGAGCGTGAGCGTGGGGACCTTGTTGCACGCGCAGGCTATAATACTGCTGACGTCAGCATGACATTAACACTAGATAAAAAGGAAAATTTTCAGAATTTCTGTAAAGGTGCCCCGGGTCTTTTTGGGTCAATTTTTTGGTCGAGAGAATTTTTAAAGTGATTTTTTCAATTTTCTGGATTTATTTCGTTGGTAATTAGATTACGGAAAAGTTTTTAAAGCTTTTTAAAGCTAAATTTGAGTGCATTTTTGTATTTTGAACTGAACATGAGGGAGACACTTAAAGTTTTATGTCTCGTGCAGTAAGTTTGTTATTCAGGAAAATATGATAGACACTCTCATTGAAATTTTTTTATATAAAAGTCTTAAATAAAGTTTAAAGACAATGTTTTCAGAAATGATATGTGATTATTTAATTGTGATTATAGTTTTTCAAGTTATAATTAATTTTCACATATATTATGCCCATATAGTATGTGAGGATGACATAAAGATATATTCCTTATGTTTGTGGACTTTCTTAGGTACTGAAGAGAATATAGTCACCAAAGTGTCCTTTCAAGTCAGTATTTTAGATTGTTCTGCTCACATGTTAAGAATGTCTCTGACCTTATGTTTGGTTATTCTACCCAAAGATGTTGACCTTACATAGAGTTTTGAGATGTTCATAAAGACATTAGACAGAGGAAAGTTATTGCTTAAATGATTTATTCACCCAAAGATGGTAGTGAATGAGAGTTGATGGTTTATACTTTGATCGCTTTTATGTAGGGATCTAATTACATATATTATGTATTCAACCCAAAGGTGTTTCATAATATGTGTGATCAGATTCTCAATAGAGATACTGTTTTAATGCTTTAAGTATCACAGTTGTCCTACATTTAAACGGTCTTTTTTACATTGTCTTTTCTATCTTGCAGTCACCTTTTCGGTAAATAACAATGTTGTCATGATTAAGACCTTAAATGGTTTCAATTTCAAAAAGTGAAAGAAGGTCGTGGAGTTTGAATTAAAGATGGCTGATGTTAGCATGGCGATGCACATCGAGAGACCTTCTCCACTTAGATATCAGCTCAGAAGCTAATAAAGCAACTATGACGGTCTGGGAGCAGTCAAATAAGATGTGTTATTTGACCATCAAGAGGTCGATCCCAAATCATCTGCAGAGTGGATTATAAGATATGACCATAGCAAAGGAGTTCATGGATGGCATTTCCCAGAGATATAAGGTGTCTTCTCATACAGAGTAGAGCACCTTGATTAAGGAGCTATTTTCCATAAACTATACGAGAGAAGGAGGCTTCCGAGCGTACATTATCAAGATGGTACACCTTTAGACTATGTTGAAGGCTTTTGATGTACCAATTCCTGATATCCTCATAGTGCATTAGGCACTAAATACTCTCCCTTAAGAGTTTGAGATATTGGCTACCTCCTACATCTCTCAGGATGAGACCTGGGATATCAATGCCTTAATTTCTCGGTGTGTTACAATAGAGGAGAAGATTAAGAGTACTCCTCATACAACTATGTATGCAACTGCCAAAGGTAAGGGGAAGGCTAAGCTCCAACAGCCTAAAGGTAAGGGTAAGATATGGAAACAATTATGATAAAGGGAAGGCTAAGGTAAGGGGAAGGCTAAGCTACAAGAAGAAGGGGCATAAGAAGTATGAATGCGAGAAGTACAAGCTATGGAAAGTTAAGCAGGAACTATCAGGTAACTTCTTGGCCTTTATGATTAATGAATCCAATATAGCTATAACCACATCAAGTTCTTGATGGTTAGATAGTAGAGTTTCTAACCATGTCGATTTCACAATGCAAGGGTTTAGATCTAGGAGAAGGTCGACTAACGGAGAGGAGAAGTTGATGGTTGGCAATAATGAAGAGGTGGATGTTTTGTATGTAGGAGATATAGGATTAAACCTCGATTGGGTTTGTATTAGTTTTACAAGACACGTTTTATATATCGTCTTTTAGACAGAACTTGATCTTTGTATCAATTTTGGATAAAGAAGGTTTTCTTTTTGTATTTGATACTTCATTTATAAATATTTCTATCAATACAAGACATATCATAACTGTTTTCTTATCCTATGGATTGTATAGAACATGTCTTACTCCAAATGAAATGTATGACTCTTCTTATGTTGATGAACCTGTTCCTCGAAAGAGAGCCTTCATAAAGGAAACATCGTACATGTTATGGCATAAATATCTTGGCCATATTTCCAGAGAGATGGTTGTGAGATTGGTAAAGGATAACATTCTCCCAACTCTGGACTTTAGTGATCTAGAAATATGTATCGATTGTTGTAGGGGTAAGTTGACCAAGATAAAGAAAAAGCGGTCAACTTATACTTCTAATTTATTGGACCTCATACATACAGGCATTAGTGGTCCCTATACAGTCATGTTATGCAATATTAGATATATTCTGACATTCATAGATGATTATTTCCACTATAGTTATGTGTTCTTGCTTAAGGAAAAGTCTGAAGTTCTTGATAAGTTCAAGATCTTTAAGACTGAAGTTTAGAACCAATTGAGAAAATCAATAAAAATAGTCAGATCTAACAAGGGGGAATACTATAGAATACATAGGGTTGCAGGACAAGAAAATGGTCTATTTTCCAAGTACTTGGAATCAGGTGGAATAGCGGCTCAGTTCACTATGCCAAGTAGCCCTGAGCAAAATGGTGTGGTCGAAAGGCACAATCGCACCCTAAAGGATATGATGAGGTCAATGCAGAGCATGACTAACCTACCTTAATACCTTTGAGGTGAAGCTATCAAGATGACATTGTATATCTAGAACAAAGTCTCGAGTAAATCTGTACCAAAGATGCCTTTTAAACTCTGGAGTGGAAGGAAGCCAAGTATTGCACACATTCGTGTGTAGGGTTGCCATACTGAGGTAAGGTTATATAATTCTTATAAGAGCAAATCGCAACGTCATTCCAATCGTTACTTTTTGGAAGGTTATCCCAACTACTCAAAGGGCTATAGATTTTACTGTAGAGAAGGAGTGGCTAGAATAGTGGAATCGCAGACAGCTAAGTTTCTAGAATATAATTTCCATGATGAGGGAGGATCTTCACATCCTTTAGGAGATATCAAGACGGATACAAAGATTATTTCGTATCCGCTTCACATACAGTCAGATCTGGTGGATGTAGGTCCAAGTACCACGCCTATGTAGGCACAGAAACCTATATCTATTCAGGAAGAGGTTTTTGAGGTGCAAGAACCTATGTAGTTGTGTAGATCCACCAGAGAGAGGTGACTTGCTATCTCACTAGATTACATAGTCTATTTGGGTAAGCAGGACTATGACAAAAGACATGTTGTGGATCTAGTCACTTTTATATAAGCCATTTCTGGACCTCATGTGGATATGTGGTGGGAAGCAATGAAGGATGAGATGCAGTCTATGAGATATAATAAGGTATGAGAGCTTGTTGATTTACCTCAACATTGCAGGCTAGTCAGTTGCAAGTGGCTATTTAAGACCAAAAAGGACACACATGGTCAAGTTGAGTGGTTTAAGGCACATTTGGTTGCCAGGGGATTCACTTAGAGAGAAGGTGTTAACGTCAACATTACCTTCTCTCTTGTATTCTCGAAGGATGCATTTAGAGTAATGATGATAATAGTAGCTCATTATGATACGGAACTACATTAGATGGACGTTAAGACTGCTTTCTGAAACATTGACCTTTATGAGGAGGTATATATGGAGTAACTTGAAGGATTTCAGGATTAAGATGCAACTAATAAAGTCTGTAAGTTGACTAAATCAATATACGGTTTGAAACAAACTTCTAAACAATGGTACCTAAAGTTTGATGAGGTTTGGAACTCATTTGGATTTGTGGAAAACAAAGTTGAAAGATGCTTATACTATAAGGTCAGGGGGAGCAAAGTTATCTTTCTATTACTACTCGTAGATGATATCTTGCTCACATCAAATGATTTGACTATATTGCATGAGGTAAAGCAACTTTTGGCCAAACATTTTGATATGAAGGATTTAGGCGAAGCATCTTCTGTCCTCGGTATGCAGATTCACTAGGACATATCTCAACACTCCTTGAGCCTCTCATAAAGAGCACACATTGATCGTGTGCTACAAAGGTTTAGTATGGCTAAATGTAAACCTGTTGTAGCAACTATCTCTCATGGTGAGATATTATCTTTGGCACATTTTCCAAAGAATGAAATTAAGAGAAAGACTATAAGGAATGTCCTATATTTTAGTGCAATTGGTAGCCTGATGTATGCCCAAGTATGCAATAGATCGGACATTGTTTAATAAGAATGCTAGGATACATATTTTTAGTCATTACACTTAAGAGAAAATATCCCCAATGTATGTTTGTTAATGATTGAAATTTTATATTGAGGATCTATTTTATCGCGATAACATCGATGACCCAAAACCAAGATTTGTCTCTTAATTTTTCAGATTCAATTATTTCTTTTTATTTACGATTTTTCTTATACTTTTTCTTATATTTTCATGAATCAAAACAACCTCCCTTTTTGTTACTTTGTTTTTGTTTTAAACTCACTAACCTTTACCGTTAAAAATTCCTCGTAGGAACGATATCCACTTACCGCTACTACATTAATTTGTTTTCACGGAAGTGATTTCTTTTATATTTGGTTGTAGGCGACAACATCACCATAGTCGTTCAAAATTTTCAAACTGCTATTGTGACAAAATTTATAGCATATTGAAGATAATAGGATATAATATTTGTAAATATGGTTAGTGCACATATGTAGAGATATGGTGAACTAGAAATAGAGATATTTTAGGAAAGGATCTAGTATTTACTATTATAGGCTAACTGTGTATAAGGTGTAAAGTCCCGTCCATTGTGTTGTATATATGACGTGACACAGGCAATGATACATTAGCTTTTTACCCTTACATATTTCTTTATGATATCATAGCTATCCTGACTTCTGAACAAAAAAAGACCTAAGCCTATCCATAACTAATGATGACAAGAAGAAAGATGCAGAGAATAGTAGAGAGGAACGGAAAAGTAAAACATTTGATATCATCTCTCCTTATTATGTTCATCCATTCGAAACACCGAGCGCTATTATTTGTGGGGTTTGTCTTAAGGGAGACTCAAATTATAGGCAATGGTCGATTGTTATGTGACATGCTCCAAGTGTGAAGCACAAACCGGGTTTTATTAATGGCACAATTACAAAACCTGTTGATAATTCAACCAAGATCGAAGATTGGTGGCTGGTGAATAGCTTGCTCATTGGTGGATTATGATTACTATTGATCCATCCATCAAGCCTCTGATTGTGTACTTAGATACTGTAAAAGAATTGTGGAATGGCATAAAGGCATACTTTTTTGTTAGAGATGCCTTGCATATCCATCAACTTCATAAAGGAATAAAAGATTGCTTGTAGATTGGGCAAAGCGTGATAGTGTACTTTGGCCATTTGAAGGTGTCGTGGGATGAACGATATACCTATTTGATAGTTCTGATTTGTACTTATGGGGGTTGTACTTGCAATTTGGGACAAAAAATTCAGAAGGAACGTGAAGAGGAGATGCTTCATCAATTTTTGATGGGTTTGGATCATACCCTTTATGGTACAATTCATACCAATCTATTGAGTAAGTCACCTCTCCCTTCTATTGCCACTACCTTTTCTAATATCATACAAGAATAACATCAAAACCAACTTGTTCAAGCTCGTGAAGAATGTGTTGATGCTGTCAGTTTTACTATTAATAATTTTTTTGATAATTGAAATGGAAGCACTTCTAATTCGGGTGAACAAGTTATCTGTAACTATTGTAAAAAGATAGGCCATGAAGTGAGAATATGTTTTTAGCTTCATGGTTACTCAGAATGGTGGATAACCAACTGTGGTAAAGGCGGAAGGAGGGGTAAAGGGTGTGGAAATGCATCAAGTGGTGGATGTGGGGTTATGGCTAATGTGGTGTAGAGTCTTGGTGAGCATTTGGGCTATGGTGATATGGTAAATAGCAGCGTAATGAAAGTAACACAACCTGATCGAACTCGACTTCCCACTCTAAACAATGACGAATGGACTACTCTGGTCAACTTGATCAATTATTGTAAGCCCTCTGCATCGAATGAAACATTGACAGGTAATGCACGATCCTTTGATTGGTTACTTGATAACAGAGCATCATATCACATGACTAGTGATAAAAGCCATTTACTTAACCTATAACATCTCCCGCGTAACCCTGTTGGATTGCTTAATGGTGATGTTGCTTATATGATGCAAAATGAAACTTGATGGACATATTCTCTTGCAACATATATTGTATATTCCTGGATTGAAATGTAATATCATATTAATCCAACAGTTAATTAAAGATATAAAGTTTTTTTTGTCATTTTTACTAATGAGTTGTGTGCGATATAAGACCAAACTTCAAGGATGTTAATTGGAGCGGGTAAGCAGTGTGGTGAGGTCTACCTATTTCGAGGTGCAGCCATGGTAAATGCGTGCAAGATGCAACAGAAGTAGTCATCAGAGCTTCGGCACTAATGGCTGGGGCATCGGCCTTCTTGGTGCCAAGCCGACTTCTTTTCCCATGGAGTAGAATCATAAATTAGCTTTGGCCGCCGATGTGCTTTTTCCTAATCTGGAAAGGTTTCTTTTATAAATTAGTTATATAATAAATTAGGAAATTAAGGGTTTATGTACATAAGTAGAGATTGTGTAAAAAAAAATCTCATACTAATCCAAGACACCCTAAACAGACTTGTAGGCAGCAAACTAAAGTAAATACAAGCATCACAATGCACTACACATGGATTAAACTATACAAGATCATATACCAAACAACCTAGTACTGCCATTTCTCATTTATAGGTTTGAGTAGATTACCCAAAACTGTCATTATAATCCCTGAATTCTTGTAGCAACTCATTTCCAAAACTACTGATATCACTTGCTAGATTATAATCTTCACTGAAGTTAGCTTTTTCCTAAAATGTAAACATCCTTTGCAGCATGGGGAATGTACAACCTATCTTTCTGATTCTTCCAACTAGTCTATCTCTGCCCCATTCTTCATAGGTAGTATGTTGGGCCATATGAAACCTTCCCAGGAGTATCAACTGACTCATACAACTCGAGTTCCTTACCCTAAAATTAACCTTTCCTGAACTTTCCATTTGGTTTACTGCACTCTTGTAGCATCTCCTTTCCAGGTTTCTGATATCACTTGTTTGAACCCAACATTCACTACAGTCAGCTTTCCTTGAAAGGACGATAACCTTTGTAAAACTAGAAGTACAACTTATCCATATGGTTCATGCATTCGTACCCCATTCTGTGTATAAGGCATTGAAAACCCTTTCTAGAAGTATCAACTAACTCATACAACAATTCAACTAAATAACCTCGACAATTATGTACATTTCCTTGATGATACGAATAGGAGATAGTGTTAAAGCCTCTGTACTCGAGCTCTTTTACCCTACAACTAACTTGCAATTTTAATTAGACAAAAGAAGACAAAAACCTCAGTTTACCTTCTCTCATTGTTTGCACAGAGTTGTTTCACAACTTGGAAGATCACTCTCGTGATAATGCACCCGTCTTCCAAGACTATGTCTCTAAAGGTTCTGTGGTTCCTTTTTGTCGATAAATTGTATACCATAATAGAAAGTAGGAAAATAAAGATGTTGGCATAAAAATTTATGAAGCTTTGAATCTGACTGAATAAGTTTAGGATGGATTGGAGGCTTAACATATATGGAATGTTTATCTATAAGTGGTTAAGATAGTATAACCAAACTGATTTAAAGACTGAACATTCAAAGAAGAGATGGTTGACAGACTCATTGTCTAGGTAACAAAAGGAGAAGTGATTTGGAACAAAAGTATAAAGGAGCTTATCTCTTGTTTGTAGTTTATCAAGAAAGGCTAACCATAGGATGAAAGATTTGAACCTTTATGCCATACTAGTTTATGCCAAGGCACACTTTAAATAGAAGGTTTGATAATATGGTAAGCTGAAACATTTGTGTATGTTTTTGAATGGATAGCAATCCATTCCAATTTATCAGGTTGGGAACAATATGGAAGATACATTAGTGGCTCTAGCATACGGATGGTCTCAAGTATGGCCTCTTGCCAGCTACATCCATTGTCTCTGATAGCATCAGCTACTTTTGCATTCATCGGGAGTTCTGAAGCATTGATCACTCTAGGAGTAGATAGATCCTTTAGGATGCCAAGGGTCTTGTCATAAGAGAGCAAAATTCCCATTTCCTATTCTAAATCTAAAATGGTTCCCAATGAGATCTCTAACATGAAGAAGCTTTCTCCAACTCCAAGAACTATTACTATTACTCGACTTGAGATTAGTTATTGTGTCCACATTTTGGCTCAGTTTATGAAAGCTCCACGTCAGGATCATTAGGACACAGCTCTCCGCGTCCTTCGCTATCTAAAGGTTCACCCAGGCAAAAGTCTCTTCATTGTGATAGTGATCTACAACCCTAAGCCTATTATGATTATAATTGAGCTAGTTGCCCATTGAGTAAGCATTCTCTTATTGGCTATTTTGTAATGTTAGGTAACTCTCCTATTTCTTTGAAGACTAAGAAGCAACATACTATTTCCCACTCATGTTGGACCCCGTTTTCGGAATCCAACTCAACCCAAAACTATAACACTTACTAACTTGCTTTGATACCGCAAATGTCAGGCCCCGCTTTCGGAACTCAACCTCGGTACAAAATACCATCATACTAAAGCGTGGTTCCTTGAAATCTTTTCCTTGCTCTGCTATCAAACATGATGAGCCCTGTTCTCGGAGTCCGACCATTGAACCAAAAGAGTTGGCGTGCACCACAGAAATCGTGAAGCTTACAATCTCATTTCATTTCTACGTTCTTTTTCCATAACACATCTCGTTTCCGTATATAAATATGTATGTATAACCAGAATTTATAATCCAAAAATCATATCAAAACCATAACTCCCTCAAGTAAACCAATTTTTTCACTCAATCCGGCCCGTATACACAAATGCGTACTTCCACTTGTTATCATCCATACATAATGCGTTAACATCAAAAGAATAGAATTTTACAGCTCTAATGGCATTCCAAGCCACAATACAATAGCAATATCAAATATCCGAATATACAAAAATATATAACTCCCAAAATTCTCGTCAACAATCTAACTTAAAAACAATACAATATGTACACATACAAACAAAAACTTCACTTTCCTTCACCCGATCTTCTTCTCATCACCTGTGGATGGGAATGAAGGGGGTGAGCTTATA
>JANITW010000008.1:61373539-61386763 GCA_027564335.1 Erythroxylum williamsii
AAATAATCACAATTTGGCAGCACACAACACACCATCTTCTTACTTGAATTTATCACTTATCTAACATTATTCAAACATCAAAATCAATCCATAACATAGTCATCATTCATCCTCACACATACTTACACTTATACCCAAACAATCCAACCACAATATTTATGAAATTAATGCACAATTAATCACAATAAATGCTTCTAAATACCAAATTAAAGAACATAAACATAAGTTCTCACTTAAATAAACTTCAAGCTTTAAATTCTTCAAATCCCTCCAACTTTCTACCAGTCACCAAGACCTACGGCCATCACTCCAATACACACTCTAATCATCATTATCACAAGGCTTAAGCTTGGTTTGTAAGTGAAGGAAGAAGGAGCAAGCAAGTAGACAAGAAATTTTCTTGTATGGATGAAGCACACCAACGAAGAAGGAGAGGAAGAACACCTACGGATGAGAGAACTTTTTAAACTTTCAAAGTGATTTTTTTAGAGCTTTTAAGGAGAGAGTCGTGGAAGACTAAAGCACTTAGCTTAATTTAAAAAAATCTTAAAGTTTAAGACTAAATAGGCAAGTGACATGTGTCATTTGCCACTTGTCTTTTTCTTAAACCCCTTTTTGGTTCTTCCCACTTCCAATTCAATTTCTAGTCCAATCTGTCTCCAAATTTCAATGGCTCAAAGTTCCTAATTTCTAAAATCATATATCTAATAGTCCAGTGCTATTGGACAGTCATTTTTAGTACCGGAAGTCCACTCAGTCTGCCACTTGACAATTTTTTTGGTCCGGACATTTTTCTAAAAAATTCCAAAAAAATTCCTAAAAGTTCCTAAAAATGTAAAACACACATACATCACTCCAATTCAATTTTTCAAACACAATTATCACATATTTCACAAAAATTTACATTTAGACACATATGTCGGGAAATGTCATGAATGAATGTATAATCATGTGCATGTGCAAAAATTACCATTCATATCTATATAGAGGCTATATAATGCATGAACATACCGAGGTATATTTACACTCGCCTAACCTGTCCCAAATGACCAATTTACCCTTCCCATCGGTGATGGGATATTACAATTCTCTCCTCCTAATAAAAATTTCGTCCTCGAAATTCATTTTTGATACTGAATAAGGTAAGGGTACTGTTACCTCTTACACTCAATCATTTCCTATCAATTCTTTATTTAGCTATCATTCTTCCTCAATTATACCCTTGATGAGTTTCAAAGTACTCAATTCTTTCTTTTCAGTTTCAAAACCACATATTTCGGATGATAACAATACTAATCATAAAATCACTCATAATGCCTTAGTCTCATTTTTGGCCTAATTATATAAGGACCACTTGATGTCCCATTTAGGTTCCTCTATTTCCTTTGTACCTCATCTAACTACACTTTGGCATAGGTGATACACTCAACGACAGGACATCTCTCTCTCTCTTTCTTTCTTTCTTTCTTTTTATATAGTAAACTAAATCTTCACATCTTTCTCCATATAGTCACAACTTCGATGTAACCTACCAAAATCCATTTGTCTATCAAAACCACTTTATTTAGATTTTAAAATTCATTTCACTTACTAACGGTATTCCAACTTGTTCTGACTTTTATTGTTGGATCCGAAACCCAACTGCTTAAAACTTAACATTCTTACTCTTGCTTTAATACCACATCTGTTGAACCCCGTTTCCAAAGCCTAACTTCCTGAGTCCTGAAGCCTTGTGCTTATTTCCTTGCAAGGTCATTAGCTGTCACTCCACAATCGTGGCGAGCGCACACTACTTAACAGAAGGCCAGGAGACGCCTCCCTCCTAGCTTATAGGCTAGGCCAGGCCAGGAGACGCACTCCTGGCCTGCGTCTCCTGGCCTGTGGAGTAGGCCGCATGCCTGCTGGCCCAGCATGTAGCGCCCCCTTACCGTAGGCTACGCACCAGAACGCCCGTAGGTCATTCTAATACATAACTCACGATACGGTTGCACTACGATTCGATCATTTCTATAACCACATGGCATCAATATAAAAAAAACAGTAACATCATATTCACTAACTTTTTAAAACCGAAATACTTCTCATTTCTTTTCTTAAAAACCATAAGTTCACATTTCTGTCATAATTACAACTATACAAATCCAAAATGAACGGTAACAATCCCTAACTAGATCATCCCCAAAAGATCTCAGCTGACCGACCTGTGAACCATACTACGCTTGCCAGCGCTCACACAGCAGGAAAAGTTTCGCTATCTAGAGCTATGAGTCTACTATCACTGTCCTGAAAAATAAATCCAATGTTGGGTGAGTTTGCGAACTCAGCGAGAAACCATCATCGATGGTCCACCCAACTCATGCATATACACACAGTTCACATTATATCATATATTATCACAAATCAAAGAATCACATGCATTCAATTTCACATTTATAAGGCGTTTTGCCTTTCATATAATTCACATTTGAACATTCATATATGCGATGTACATGTGACTCTTTCATTTTATTTCGTTGCTGTGACCGTGCGCCTGAGCTCATTAACGTTGAGCCAGTGGCTCTGAATAACATTGGGCTTGAAGCCCTAATACATTGAGCCTGAGGCTCTAAAATCGTTGGGCTCGAGGCCCTGTGCGTTGAGCTTAAAGCTCTGAAATACGGTGGCTGCACCGGTCACAACTGTCTTTATCTGATCATACTTTTATGCATGTATCCACATGTCCAATTTACAATACTTGTGTCACGATAAAACTCCATATGTCAAATTTCACATTTAAAATCAATTAATTTCAATTAAGGCACATATAACACTTCTATATCGCATTCCAATTATTTCAGACACCTTTGGTCCGAAATCAATCAAAAGCAATCACACAGATCCTTCCTTACTCCACATGGTCTAAATACACAAAATTAAACACATCAAGGTTGAGAAACCAACTAGGTTACTCACCTCAGAACTTCCGAGCCACTGCCTGGAAGTCTCGCCTACGTCGGACGATCGACGCTTCACTTGAGCCTTTAAAACAATCAGGATAAACTAACGTTATCAATAGTTCAATTTCTAATGTTCAATAATCCATAAGTAGCGAATAAATTATGTACTATACATGGTATGACATTCCCGATCCTATTTCCGAATCTCTCCAATTCGATCTTTATCACTCAAATTCATAACAATTTTTAATACCATAATTCAATTGACTAGGTTCTAAATCCTCTCGAGTCAGATTCCAATACATAGGAATTAATTTTAATTTGAAATCAAAATCACTATTCAATTTCTATCCGATTTCGAGAACCACCAAATTAAATTCTGAATTTCTATTCTTATAAATTCACAATTCTTAGTCTCTAAAATCACAATCCTTCAATGACCAACTCAAAAGAAATTAAACCTCAAAATCCTTCATTTAAACAACTAAATTCAACTTCGGAAGTTAGGATCCCTCGCCGCAGCGCATGATCTCTCGCCGCGACGTAACCCTTTCTCTCTCTGCGACGTAAAATCTTCTGCTCGCCGCGACGTGCGCTGTTGCTCATCGTGACGTGCAGACGAAATCTTCTCGCCGCGACGCGCCTCTCCACTCATCGCGGCGTGCGACAGAAATCAGCTCGTCGCGGCGTAGGATTAAACGTTCGTCGCGACGTGCATGAAGGGGTGGCTCGCCGCGGCGTGTTCATCACACGCCGCGACGTGCGAACCCAGAAATGCATCCGAAACCCAGAATTTCCCAGATCTTCTGATATATAAACCATTCAATTCAATTCAGATCACTCCCAAAAACTTTCTATACTAATCCCAACTCATTTCTAACCGCAATTCCATCAAAATCAATTATCTCACAATTACCCAAATCAATATCAATATTTTTCTTAAAACTCATATCATCCGAAATTTCTAAATTCATAAACAATTTATAACTTCATTCAATGCTCAAATCAAACTATTTAAAACATAAACAAGTAGGAACTTACTTGATTTAAGCTTTCAACCCTTTCCAAATCACCAAGATACTCAAATTCCCCACCTCAAACTCACCCGCGGTTTTCACCTCTCACAACTCCACAATCCATTTTTCTCTAACCCAAAGCTTAGAGCTAGGCTAAAGGATGAGGAAGGAGAAATAACTGAAGAGAAAATGGAAGAAATACACAAGGAAGAAGACCCACGAAGAGAAGAAGATGATCAAAATTTTCTTTTAAAAGAAGGAGTGTCGTGGGAGGCAATTTCAAAGATTAGGATTTAAATATAAGAGGGATTTAAGGCTAAGGGCATGTTTGGCAACTCCTATGCCACATGCCCAAATCTTAGGGTCTAAAAATCTAATTCTTATTCTAATTTCTCCCGAATTTGCAATGACTATAAATAATAAATCCTAAAATCATAACTCAAATCATCTAATGCCAATTGTCACTCAATTTCGGAACCGGAATCTAATATATCAGTCCTTAGGTCATTTTTCGGTTCAGACCCATTACTCTAAAAATTCTCGAAAAATTCCTATAAATCCTAAAAAATACAAAACATCTATTCCTACACTCCAATTTAAATTTTCAAACTCCTAGACTTCAATTTTCACTCTAATTCCATATACAATACCTTATCTGTACAATTTTCACCAAATTTTCAATTTACACAATCAAGTCGGGAAATTGTCATACATGTATGTACATTCATATGCTTATGCAATAATAAACATTTATCAATAATATAGAGGCTATAAATGTATGAGCATTTCAAATATGCATACACCCAAACCTAAACCATCCGAATTACCAATATGCCCTTCACATTGGTAACAGGATGTTACATTATCCCCAATCTGTGAATAGTTATGGCATTAATAATACTTTTCACATCTATCTTTATCCTGTTACATTTGTCGAGAAAGATTCCAGATTCTCTAAAAATCCTTGTCAACAACATTCCATACTATTAAGAGCTAGAATCCCCTTTTGACTTCATTATGTACTTCAAAATCAAGTATGGAAGATTAATGGCTTGGTGATTCAATAGGTGATACAGATAATTTTCATCATTCATTGTCATAACGTCTTTTGAGCCTAATCTTGGTAGAACACAATGAAGAAGCAGTGAATGTAGAACCTAACTTAAGAACAAGGGTTGCCGCCTTCTTAACTTCAGGATCACTACTTCTATAGAGTTGTCGATTAATGTGTATTCTATCTACACGATCTTAAGTAATCCATTTTGTATTGTTAAACATCTTTACTCTAATACTAGGACACCCACTGACCCTTTCGATAGTATCTTGTATCATAATAACTGACAATCCATCTACCATTGATACTAAGGTATCATCTACCACATTTTCATTCTCCCAAAATTCATATATCTCATTCAAATAGACCTTTTCATGAACCTTGAAGAAGTTTTTCCAACCAACTGCTTCAATCTCTGGTTCAATGTCCATCTGATTTTCCTTCAATACGGTGAAAGCAACGTGTCTACCATAGATAAGCGATTGCTCCATTTATGATATGTAACGAATAAAAACTAAATAAACAAAAGTATTTCACTCAAAATAGGGATCTTAGTCTCTAAAAGTAAGAATATGAGATTAAATGAACTTGAAGCTTAGAAAAGAGTATTGAATCATCTTAGATGAGAGCACTAAACAAATCGGTTTCAAAGTATTTCAAGAAAATTCTAGAGTAGAAGGTATTTTAGAATCTTGAGAAGATTTCCTTCTTATACCTACTCTTGCAAAATTACCATTCATAACTTACCATTATTATTTACTTGAAAACTAACGAATTTTTATCTTCTTTTTGTATGAATCGTCTAGGTCATGATGTATTAGACGAATGGTCATTCAGCATTACCATATTTAGGTTCCGTCTGATTTCCTTGAATCTATCTTCACACAAAGGTTTAGTGAAGATATCCACTTATTGTTGATTTGTCTCAACAAATTGTAGACTGATGGTTCCTATCTATACATAGTCTCGTATAAAATGATGTCTAAATTCAATATGTTTTGCCCTCGAGTGTTATATTGGATTCTTTGATAGAATTGTCACAGAAGATTAGAATTTGATCTTCTTGTATGGAGTAATCTTCTAACTTATACTTAATCTATAATATATGTGAACAACAACTTGCAACTGACATGTATTCAGCTTCTGCAGTAGATAGAGCAATTGAACTTTGCCTCTTACTTGACCATGAAATTAGATTATGACCAAGAAAGTGACAACCTCCACTTGTACTCTTTCTATCAATTTTATCTCCAGCATAATTAGCATTATAGTAGCCAATTAACCTAAAATCTTTACCTTTCTCATATTTTAAACAAAGATTAATCGAACCTGCCAAGTATCTCAATATTCTTTTAACAGCAATATAATGAGATTCTCTAGGATCTGCTTGAAATCTTGCACACAAACAAATACTAAAAAATATATTAGGTCTGCTTGCAGTTAGGTAAAGTAAAGAACCAATAACTCCTCTAAAGAGGATTTGATCAACCTTCTTACCTATTTAATCCTTGGATAAAATGTTTGAACGATGCATAGGAGTTGACATAGGTTTAACCTTTTCCATTTTATATTTGACTAACAACTCTTTGATGCATTTTTGTTGATGAATAAAAATATTTTCCTTAGTTTGCTTAATTTGTAAACCAAGGAAAAATTTCAATTCACCCATCATACTCATTTCAAATTCACTCTTCATAAGATTTTCAAAATTGGAACATAGCTTCTTAGAAGTTGATACATTTTCTAAACAAAGTCTTATCCACTTGTCTTCTAATAGAGTCATTTATAATAAAAAAAGAACTTAGACGATCATACTAAGCATGAGGTGCTTGTTTTAATCCATATAAAGCTTTATGAAGTCTATAGACATAATCTGGTTTATCAGTATCTTCAAAACTAGGAGGTTGCTTTACATAAACTTCTTCATCTATAAAACCATTCAAAAAGGCACTTTTCATATATATTTGAAATAGTTTTATATCATGACAAATAGCATATGCAAACAAAATCCTAATAGCTTCTAGTTTAGCTACAAAAGCATAGGTTTCATGATAGTCTATTCCTTCCTATTGGTTATAGCCTTGAGCTACTAATCTAGCTTTGTTATGGTTTACTCTACCTAATTCATCTAGTTTATTTTTGAATACCCATCTAGTTCCTATGATAGACTTATTGGGTGGCTTAGGAACTAAAGACCAAACTTTGTTCCTTGTAAATTAATTTAATTCCTATTGCATGGATAAAATTCAAGCTTCATCTTGAAAAGCTTCATCAATTTCTTAGATTTTAATTCATAAACAAAAGCTACATTTGCCTCTCTTCTAAATTTAGACCTAGTTCTCACTCCTTCTGAAGTTTTGCCTATAATCAGATTTTCTAGGTGAGAGGAGTTAGACTTCCAGTCTTTCCTAAGACTAAAGTTTTCAGGAATGACATGTTTAGTTTATCAACTAAGGGAATAGATAGAGTTTCATCATCAGAATCGTCTCTTGTATCTGTATGAGAATCATCGTCAAACTTAACATGCATAGATTCTTCAACAAATTTAGAAACAATATTATAAACTCTATAAGCTTTAGAAGACATCGAATATCATAGAAAAATTCCTGAATTGATCTTAGAATCAAATTTATCCAATTTTCTTTTGTATTCAATATACTGCATTTGCAACCAAAAGGATGGAAGTAAGAAATATTTGGCTTTCTTCCTTTTCATAACTCATATAGAGTTTTACTTAAAATAGGTTGTAGAAATACTCTATTTTGAATATAACAAGCTATATTCAAAGCTTCTGTCTAGAAATACTTAAAAAGATTCATTTCACATAGCATAGTCCTTGTCATTTCTTGAATCGCCCTGTTCTTTCTTTCTAAAACTCCATTCTATTGTGGAGTTCTAGGAGCAAAGAAATTATGGAAAATCCATTCTTTTCACAAAATATTCTGAATTTTTCATTTTCAAATTCTCCACCATGATCACTCCTAATTCCAGTAATAGAAATTCCTTTTTCATTTTGTAACTTTTTGGATAGAACTTTAAAGCACTTAAGAGATTCATCTTTATGTGATCAAAAACAATATCCAAATATAGTGAAGTTAACAACAATTACAAGATCATACTTCTTTATGCCAAGAATTAATGTTCTAATTGGTCCAAACAAATCTATGCATAACAACTCTAGAGGTCTAGACGAAGTTACAATATTTTTAGAAGAAAAAAGATGTTTTAACTTGTTTTTTTTAACAACTCTCACAAAAAAACCTTCGTTAAAACTTATTTTTAGTAATCCTCTAACCAAATCATGTCTAACCAACTTGGAAATATGTTTAAAACAAACATGACCTAGGTTTTTATATCAAATTAGTTTTTCTTCATCTGTTGATATAAAACATGAAATATTTTAACTTTTCAAATCATCTAAATTAATCTTATAAAGATTGTTTTGTCTTTTGGCAGAAAAGAATACGAAACTATCCTTGTTTTTGACTACACAAGAATTTTGATTCAAGGATACTTCAAAACCAGAATCACATAATTAACTTACACTAATTAGATTATGCTTTAATCCTTCAACTATTAGAACATTATCAATAGACGCAAATGAATCTTTACCAATTTTGCCAATTCTAATTATTTTTTCATGCTGGTTGTCTCCAAAAGTTACTAATCCTCCTTGTTTATTTTGGAGGTCTAGGAACATAGACCTTCTCCTCGTCATATTCCACGAGCATCCACTGTCCACATACCATTGGTATTGGTTACTTTTTCCAAGAAGGGAGATCTGCAATATATATTATGTCTTTCTTATGTACCCATATTTTCTTGGGTCCTTTGGGGTTAGGCTTATAACAATTCCTCGAATAATAAGAATATTACTTCTTTTTTTTTGCTAGGAACAAAACTCTTATTATGATGAACATTACTATTAGTAAACTCTAAACCACTCTTATCCTTTGGATGTCTATATTTTCCAATCATATCATTCATCCTTTTAGTACTTTCAATAAATGTTGATAAATCTACAGAAAGATATTAATCCTTTGTTTCAGTTGCTTAATCTCCTCAGATCTATCAACCTTTACTTTCTTTTTCATATCGTCTATTTGTTTCTTAAGGCAGATATTTCTTTCTCTAACACTTCCATGTTGTTCAAGCTTTCAACAAATTTCTTTTTCAGAATCCTATATTGCTTTAATATAGCATGCGAATCTTGTAACAATTTTAAATATGCCTTTTGAAGATCATTAAAGTTAGAAGTTACCTCATCGTCGCATTTTTTTTCAGCTACCAAGCATATATTTGCTTTTTCTGATGCTTCTGAATCGAAGTCAAATTCAGACGAGTCCAAATCTTCCCATGTTGCCATCATGCTCTTTTTGTTTTCTTTACTTTTCTTCTATTTTCTTTTAAGCAATGGACATTCAGACTTATAATGTCCTAGTTTGTTGTACTCGTAGCAGATGATAGACGTTTTCTCATTCTTGGCTTCGTCTTTGCTATTCTTCTTAAAAGAAAAGTCTTAAAAGAAAAGTCTTTATTTCCTTTCTTTTTCTTTTTCCACATCCTCCTAATCTTTCTTAAAATGAAGGATAGTTCATCATCATCTTCACTTGAGTCTTTATCAGATTCACTAGCATCATCATTCTCGATTTCTTTAATCTTTATTGCTTTTGAAGATGTTCTTCTATTTTTCTAGTTCTTTTGATTCTTTTGACAAGAATTTAATGCGATAAACTTATCTCTTCTAGGTTTATCTTCTACATCAAGCTTTAATTCATGTATTTTCAGTGAACCAAGTAATTCATCTAGCTTTAACTGACTTAAGTCCTTGGCCTCTTGTATTGCTGTAACATTGGGTCTCCATCTTTTAGGTAGACTTCTGAAAATCTTTCTGACATGATCTTGATTATTGTAGATTCTCCCAAGAGCTTTAAGTCCATTAACAATTGTTTGAAATCGTCCAAACATCTAATCAATAGTTTCTTTATCTTTCATCTTGAACAACTCATACTAATGAACAAGAATACTGATTTTGGACTCTTTCACTTGATTTGTACCTCCATATATAATGGCTAATGTGTCCCACATCTCCTTTGCAGATACTTATCCATGAACCTTGTCATATTCACTTCTACTTAGGGTACAACTTAGAAAAATCTTGGCCTTTGAATTGAAATGAAATCTAGCTTTCTGATTGGCTAACCATTTGTCACGAGAGATGATATTTCCTTCATCATCTGTTATGGACCAATCTCGAGGATATATCAAAGATCAATATGTGTGGATTATATGAAGAGCCACATCTTGTCCTTCCAATAATGATAATGCTCACCATTGAATGCAGGAGGTCTCGTGATCGAGACACCTTCAGCTATAAAAACATATGATTTAGCCATGGATCTTTGTCCTCACTTTGTAATAGTGTTCTTGGAAACCTCGCTCTTATACCAACTGAAGTAAATCATTTGTTAATAGAGAAATCCGATATAATATGTAAACTACACAAAAGGGGGGTTGAATTATGTAAATATTTTCTAAAATATTAATCTTGTGAGAATTCTTGAATTTCTTCACAAAAATTCAAATGATTACTAAAACACTTTGCTAAAGTTGATAAGTAATGCAATCATAAGTAATATTATCTACTCATCTAACACCAAAAAAAATTAAAAGATAAGGGTTAGAGAATAGATGCTGCGATTTTATACTGGTTCATCCTAAATCTTGGGCTACATCGAGTCCTCAGAGTTAGTATGAGATTTCACTATACTATTATAACTTTACAAGTATTCTTTCTACACTTGCAGAGCCTCTTCAGATGTCTCTCACAAAGTATTCTTTATCAGTTGTATTAGCCTCTCAGGGCTTTAGCCTTCCTTTCTCTCTCTAAGAAAAGCATTTTCGAGCTTTAGGTTATATATGTATTTGTTCACTTCTTTCACACTTTGAATACAAAATTTTTGCTAATATAAAAGCATTTGTTAATTTAGTCTTTGACTAGAACTAGTATTTATAGCCTAAGTCTCCAGCTGTTTTTTTGAAAACTGCTTCTTGAATCTTCTAGAAATGGTTATTAGTTGAGTCCCAACTAACTAACTGTCTGACATTCTAGAATACCTTCCTTTTGTATCGTCTACAATAATGCTTCTTCTTTTACTACATTTCGTCTGTTATTCTGCTTCATCTATTATATCACTTCGTCTGGTGTCGCGCTTCGTCTGATATAACACTTCATCTAGTGTAGCACTTCGTCTGGCGTTGACCGCGCATCTTCTAAGTTGACTAAGTATTACTTACATTTTTCTACATACTTAACAAATTTATTAAAATAGTTCATACATTTCTAATATTATTATTATTTGATTGTCATCAAAATTAATAAAAGTGAAGTCTTCTTGACTCAATAGAGAAGACATATGATAGGGTTCCTCAAGAAATTTTATGAAGGTGTTTGGAGGCAAAGGGCATTCCTATGGCTTATATCAGGGTAATTAGGGATATGTATGAAGGAGCATTGACTAAAGTAAGGATAATAGGAGGTGACACGGAAGCGTTTTCTATCGGTGTAGGACTATACCAAGGCTTAGCCTTAAGCCTTTTTTTGTTAACATTAGTGTTAGATGAACTTACCAAACGTACTCAAGAAGACGTACCATGGTGTATGTTATTTGCTGACGATATTGTCCTGGTGGATGAGACCAAGGAGGAGGTCAATTCTATGTTAGAATGCTGGAGAGATGTTAGAAACAAAAGGTTTTAGGATGAGCTGGTCCAAGATAGAGTATTTAGAATGTAACTTTTCGAGAATCCAGATGGTACAAAAGGAGGCAGTAGTAATTGGTACCAACATCATACCACAGAAATTAAGTTTTAAATACCTCGAGTCTATCATTCAAAGAGATGGCAATATCGATGTTGATATAGCTCATCGTATTAGATATGGGTGGGTCAAATAGCAAAGTGCATTAGGTGTTTTATATGATAAAAAAATTCCTTTAAAATTCAAAGGAAGGTTCTATAAAATGGTGATCAGGTCAACCATATTGTATGGGGTCGAGTGCTGGCCTACCAAACATATACATATAAGATAGTTGTTGGTAGCAAAAATGTGTATGCTTAGGTAGATGTGTGAATTTACCGAAAGAGAAAAGGTCTAAAATAGGGTGGTGAGAGACAAGCTACAAATGGCTAACATTATTGATAAGTTAAGGGAGACCAGGTTGAGGTGATTTGGGCATGTGCGCAGGAGGTCTTTAGGTGCTCCAGTTCGATGTTGTGAGAATATAACCATTACTAACTACAAGAGAAGAAGAGGGAGACCTTACGAGAACTAGGAAGAAGTGATTAAGAAAGATATATCAAAGTTAGCTCTTATTGAAGCAATGGCTAGTAATAAAAAAATCTGGCGTGATCGGATAAGGGTAAAGGATTCCCTTTAAAGCTCCCCCACATCAATTAAGTAAGTATTTAGGAGATGTTTATTCTATGCTTGCGCCATGTACTTACTACGTAAGAAGTCTAACCCGGAGGTCTTTTTCAGCCTGTGCTAGTTGTAAGGCTTAGACCAGGTTTTTGAGCCTATAAATTGGTTTTTCAGGATAGGGGTGTTGGGGAAAGATCCCGCGAGACTGTCTAAAAACATGGGATTGTCGTACCCTCAGGGCCTCTAAACAAAGATCTCTAGCTTATCTAGCAATAAGAAGAGCTGATTTTTGTAGCATATCAGGTACTAGGAGATCTAGTCACCATCAGGTATATCCTTTTGGTTATATCGAATTGTTTATTTATTTAGGTATTGTTTTGATAATTTTATTTACAAACTAGTTGGTGTGCCACTTTTACTTATCTACTCTTGAACATGCACCACTCTTTTATTGTCACATCTACTTGTGGGTCTAATGGAAACAACCTCTCTACTATGTAGGGATAAAGCTGCGTACTTGGTGAATGATGTCGCCTGCAACCAAATATAAAAAGAAACCAACTTCCTGCAACTCAAATTAATGTAGTAGTGGAAAGTCGGGATCGTTCCCACGAGGAATTCAGACGTCAGTAGTTACGCAATAAGAAAGGGGGGTTTTGCAATTTGGGAATTAAACAGAAATTAATTGGAAATTGAAATTGAAAAATAACTAGAAACAAAATAATGAGAATTTAACAATCAATAGAAATAAATCTTGGTTTCCGGTCTCCTTCGTTATTGAACTTGCGTTGATCA
>JANITW010000008.1:61553508-61572465 GCA_027564335.1 Erythroxylum williamsii
TTTTGTTGAGGCTTTAGAGATGATGTTTGAAACTTTGGAGCTAACACATAAAATTTTAAATGAATGGAAAAGAGTTAAAAGATGATTCAAGGCTTAATGTTCATATTTAAGGATGTCAAAGTGATAATTCAAACTTTGCAAAAATTGTTTGAAATCATTCAAGCAATGCTAAAGTATTCAATAGCAACTTAAAAGAGTAACAAGGCGTTAAATGAGATAACTTCAATCTTAAAAGGGAACTTAGAAAATGTGCTCCAATTGTTGAGCTTTGGTTTGCTCATTTTTGTTTGCCTTCAAAGAAGATGAACACAAATCGACTGTTTATTTCGTCTTAATTTAGTTTTTGCTAAATCACGAAGTTGGTTCTCAAGTTTCGTATTATTTACAATAATACATTTATCTTTTATGTGAACCTAATAAATTAGAGTAGACCCAAACAAATAATTTAACAAATAAAATTTTAATTAATTACTTTAATTTATTTTTATAATAATTTATAGCAAACTAAAATAACTATAAGAATTGGAGTGAAACTTTTCTGTTTCCTCTTAACCTGTTATAATTATTCATTAGTAAATTAAGTTATTTTTAACATCAAAATTTAATAAAATTCTTATATTGCATACTTAATTAAGCATATTTTATATTCAATTTTATAAATGACATTAAATTATATGAAAAAAATAATTATTATTTTTTTATAACAAATTTAAAGTTTTAAACTTAGGTTTGAACATATTTAGAAATTTCATTCGTAATTTAATTTCCGCATTCCCTTAAAATCTATAACCATGCCATGCCATGATTACAACTACAAATTAAAACTTTGGCCAGAAATTCGTCAGACTTGTACATGACGTTGATGGCAAATTTTATTAAGAAATGCTCAACTAAAACTAAAACCTTCTAATGAATTAGTTTTCTGATCATAATAAAGTTTCTGATTCCAAGTTGTATAGTGACATGTAAAAAGAAAAAAGAAAATCACTGTAGAGAGACCATGCGGCCGTTTGCTCCCACAAAAGTTTGTTGCGTAGTCCAAATGAAATTGGATAAAACACTACTCAACCATGTAGAGCACCATTTTTACGTGAAATCTCGAACAAATTCATGGTGTTTGAAGGGTTTTCCCACTGAAATAGTTCAAAGATTCCCTTTTCGATTTCTCTGGTCTCTTTAATGATAGTGCTCAAGCAAAAGCCTACAGTACTCAAATTCAATATCGTTCGAGTCTTTGTCAACTCCTCGTCTCCAAGTGCATGCAATTTATCTACAGCTTCTTTTGCGTGCTGGAGATAAGAGTTGATGGTGTTTTCCACTTCATCTTTGTCAGAATCTGAAACCCCATGAATGTTTGAGTTTGTAGATTTTCCAAGTTCAACATCGCTTGAGACATTTCTTGTTTCATGTTCCTTGTCAAGACATGATACGGACCTTATAATTGTGACATCCTGAAAACATTTTACTATGGAACCAATCGTGTCCCTGTAAGCTTCAAGGTCCCCATCTAAACTTTTAACATTCTCTTTCCAAGAAGGTCCAAATTTATGTGATTCATGTTCAAGCAATTCCAGTGCATGAGCACTAAAAAGCAAGAGATCCACCAACCTTGATAAAGACCCTGAAAGCTTTCCATAGCAAGCACTATGAAAAGGCAGAAACCAGAAGTTGGGCTCCACCTCAGCCTCTGCAATGAATCTCCTTAACTCACCAACTTCCAATCTCAATTTTCTTTGATTCTCTAGCAAGTTGGCTTTGTTATGTTCTCCAACGCTTATTGAGCAAATGCAAGCATGCAAAGTTCCGAAAATTTTGGAGAGCTGAACTTTGGCTAGGGAAGAAGCTCTTTTTGGTTGAAAGAGAAGTTCAACCACGATTGAACAAGACAACCCAATGAAGGTCTCCACAATTCTTGCTATAGCAAATTCACTGGGTGGTCCAAAGTTTTTCCTACCCAATATTAGGACTGCCCCAATGACTGCTGAAAGTCCACCAGCTTGTCCATACATTCGGCTACGCCTGAGAAAACTGGTGACGATGAACCATGGGAGAAGAGAAATGAACCTTACAGGCAAGTACCTTTCAAAGATAAAGCAACCCAAAACTCCGTAAACAGTACCTAACACTGTCCCTTGTGCTTTAATATTAGCAACTTTAAATGTTGCCTCTCTTGCTGAGGCCAGACTAATAGCTACCGGGAGTCCTGACCAGTAACCATTTTCCTTGCTATATATTAAACCAAATAAGACGGCTAGGCCTAAGGAAAGCGAGCATTTGAATGCCGACATCAATCTTAAGGTGCTTAGGTTGATCCCACAGTTTTTCCAAATGTTCTTTAAGGAGCCAATTTCCTTACTTGAAGAGCTTATTACTTGATCATTTACTAGGAAGAAATCGGCCGGTTCTGCTGTTAATTTGCAGTGAAGAAGTTCCACGCAGAATAAGAAGAAAAGAGGGGGCAAATCTTGGTAGTTTGTTGGGATTGTTTGAAGAGTTTGAAGGAACCCAATTACGTTCTTAGAATTCGATTCAGGAACAGTTAAGAGATCCCTATGCCTAAAGTTGTTGAAGTTTTTCAGGGTGAGACTAACGTGGTTCTGTAATTGAAGTAGAGCTTCCTTAAAACTTTCTTCATCAACTACTGTTCTCAAAGGCAATGAATGGGTATTCGCTGTTAACGCCATTTCCATTCCTCTTAAGGGTATCTCCATTTCTTCCAATCTCTCTCCTGGATTGGTATAATAATGGGGTTTAAACAACATAAATGGAAGCCTCTCCCATTTCATGCTTTCCTGTTAAATAAAAGACACGAGGAATTAATATATATGCAAGCAACCGGCGCAACAACATTGGACATGAACCTCTATAAACGAACTCTGGCTACTCACTAGTCATTAATATCATACTAAGAGGCAGAACAGTTAAAATTAACGACATCTATGAATTTCCGAATTGGTAGCTTACTTGGTAGCGCCTGACGCTCTGAACATATTTGACTCCGGCAGCAGCCAATTGCTTGGCTTGAGAAATATATGCCAAAGTCAAAACTTTGTCTTGAGAAAAAACTGCATTAGTATAGAGCTTCAGCCTCTCTGAAGAGGTTTCAGCGAACAACTTGCAGCTGTGTTTCACCTGGAAGAACAAATTAAAAGGATGAACCCCATTAAGAAAGAGCAGGGAGCTGTACAAGGGACATGCATGCAATTCAAGGTTTTGAAAGTCCACTTCGTACGGACTTTTGTTGTTATTTGATACTAAAGAAAAAAATCAATCGTTTTCTCTGTTAATGTAGAGTAGTTGATAATTAATCGTCCGTAATTATTAAAGGAATATTTAAAGATTAAACCCTTGCATGGGGTGAAGCATTTCTAAGATATATTCCAGATGATTATTATTAGTACCTCCATTGATCACTATGATGCATGTTAGATGTTTAATTACCTCGCGACAAGCCAGTCCAGGATAGGGTGACAACAAGGCGACAACACAAGCAAAGACTCCTATAGCAGTACTTGCAGCTACATGCAAAGAGTGCATGACCGCCTCAGTTTGTTCCCCTTGGATATAACCTATAACATAAACGATAACAATCTGCCCAAGTGCAATACGCTTCGCCACCAAATGAGTCCCCTCTGGCAGTGTCACTGTGAAGGCAGCCACAGCCACCGCCAAGGATATGGTTGCGGCGGTGAACCCGGTTGGACCGATCAGCCACAGGCTGAGCATAGCTGGGGCGACGCTCTGGACGGTAGCGTAGAGTGCTAGCCAGCATCCATGTAAGGTATCCCCCAAGGTGGCGTCAGTGACTATGAGGATTACGGTAACATAAGAGAACGCGGGAAAGGCTATTTGTCGTCGGAGAGATGATGGACCGAAGAAGGTGATGCAGCCTACTATGGTGCATGCGAGGGCGGTCCGGAAGGCGGAGGCCAGGCAACAGCGCCACACTGCCCTTGGATGGTCGGTCGTGGATAATGGCATTCTGCACAATCTGATCCTTACGTATATCTTATGTCTAAGTAAGGCTGAGATTGTGGAGTGTCTTGGGAAGGAGAGGTGGGGGTATTTGTATAATGGGGTAGGGTTAAGGATGACCTCTTGTACGAGGCAATAGTAGGGCCGATGTGCGAGTTAATGGGTGACGCAAGAGTTCACCGTGCATATTGGTGCTTGTCCGTACTTTGTAATGGGATAACACAATTTCTCTATTAATCAATTGGCTCGGATGACCATCCTTGAAAGATGTATGAACAACTAATTAATTTTGGTGTTCCTATCATTATTGGTCGTCTTTCTAGGAGAGATTGTGCTTCTCTTATTGATAGAATTGATAATAGGATCAATCATTGGACCCATAAGAGTCTTTCTTACGCGGGTAAACTTCAATTGATTATCTCAGTTCTCTATGTCTACTGGTCCTCTCATCTTATTCTTCTGTCTTTTATCCTTAAGGACATTAAAGCAAAACTTAGGAATTTTTTGTGGACAAGTAAGGTAATCTCTAAGTCTCAGGCTAGGAAGAAGTGCAATGACATCTGTCGACCTAAAAAGGAAGGGGGCTTAGGAGTTAAACACTTGACAATTTGGAATCAAGTCATGTTAGGTAAACGGATTTGGTTGTTGTTCGAGGATAGGGAAACTCTTTGGGTGAAGTGGGTTCATACAATAATATTGCGTAGGCATAATTTCTGGAGTGCTCAACCTACCTATAATAGTTCTTGGAGTTGGAGAAAGATCTTAGCAGTCCGGGATAAGTTGTGTTCTCAATTTAGATTTAGGATTGGAAATGATACTTCTACTCTTTTCTGACAAGATCCTTGGCACCCACGTGGTATCCTGCAGACCTTGTCTACACCGATGGCTCGAAGCTTCCACTCTCTGCATATGTGTCAGATGTGATCCGTAATGGTACCTGGAGTTGGGCTGAGGTCTCTTTGGACCTATTTAGACATCTGGCCCCTCCTTCATTTTCCCCCAATTCTTCCCTACCAGACTGTCTGGAATGGTTAGCTAGTCATACAAAGTGTTACACCAATGAGTCAGCCTACAACTTTTTGCGTCCTCCTTTACCAGAGGTCCCTTGGTACAAACTGGTTTTGGGCCAAATCTAGTTTACCTCGATGCTCCTTTACCTTATGGCTTGCTTTCTTGCAGAAGCTTCTAACCCGGGATAGCCTTACCTTTCTCTATATTCCTAATCACTGTTCTTTGTGCCTTTCTGCTAATGAATCTATAGACCATCTTTTTTTTGCCTGCCCTTTTTCTAAAGCTATTTGGGACCACTGTCTTTCCCATTTTCACTTGCCTAGTTTCTATCTTTCTACCCTTTCCACTGTTCTTTCTTGGTTCCTAACTGTTCCCAATTCTAGAGCTTCAGTCCTTACTCTCTTCCCCCTACTGCTTTCCACCGTTGTTTACCACATTTGGACAGAAAGCAACGCCAGAACCTTCAGGAATGAAGCCTTGGCTGAGTAGCGCGTGATTGCAGGAGTTATCTCCCACGTTAGGGAACTGCTCATCCTAAACAAGGAGAGGAGGTAATTTGATTTGATTTGATTTTGGGTTTTGTTCAAGTCCTTTCAAGTTATAGCTTCGTGGTTTCTTCGGAGTGTCCTTGCTTGCCATGCCTACCCTTGGAGGTGCAGAGTAGTTCATTCTTGGTAGCAGTATTCATCTTGGCCAGTCTGGGCCATGGCTACGCAGTTCTTTTATCTCAGTTTGTCTATGCTTACTAACTTAGGGTTGGAGTGTTTCAGTTAGGCTTTCTATTTGACCTTGTCTGCTTGGGCTTTTGCTTTGTTTCTTGATGATATTGATGTAACTATTGAGTGGGTTTCGGGTTGCATCTTCCCCAGTTGCTATGTTCCCTAGTTTATTATTGGTTGCCTTGAGGCTTGACTAACGGAGTGTTTTGCAGCCTTGTCTGTGGACTTTTTGTATATATTTTGTTCATTTATTTAATTTTTCTCTGATTTACCCAAAAAAAATTTTTTCAAAATTTTCAATTTTGTTAAATCTTGAACCAACTTTATAATGGTCTAATACTGACTGAACCTTTTAAAATCTTAAATCTTTTGTCGTATTAGTTTAATTTTTGGTCTAATTTTTAAAACATTGATTGTAATAATTGCATATCTTGTCGACTTGATAACTATTATCCCACCAATCACTTGCACTCTCACTCCTTATGAAAACTATAATCATTCTCTTTTTAATGTTGTTGAATATTGAAGTACTATTGGTGCTCTTTAATCACCCTAAAATCTAATTTGCTATTACCAAATTTTCTTATTTTTTACATTGTCTTACTAACATTCACTTGATGGTGAATAAGCAAATTTTGCAATATCTCTAATCAACTCCCTCTAATGGTATTCATTTAACTTACAAGTTACATTGCTTTTCTTAGCATGCAATCCTATTGTGACACTGACAAGGTTGGCTCAAGATGACTTTCGCATTACATCTGACTATTGTATTTTTGTTGGTCTTAATCTCATATCTTGGAATGTCAAGAAACAATCTTTTGCTATTAGAACTGGCATATAGGCATAATACAGTAGCATTGCACTTGTTGTCGCTAAATATGTTGGATTAGATCTCTTTGTGGTGAAATAGGTTTGGCTTACATTAAACCCACACTCTGTTGCGATTATTTTTGTATCACCTTTCTTGTTTTAGATCCAATTTCTTATGCTCTCACAAAGTATAATGAGATTGATATCCATTATATTTGAGACTTTGTCACCAACAAAACTCTATTCTTTCAACATATCTCTTCTTCAAATCAAATTGTTGATGTCATGCTAAATCCTTGACTTTATCAGCATTTTACCATCTTTGAGACTAGCTCGCTACTATCAATAAACCTGAACTCTAAGGGAGCTGATAAGATGTGCTAATTTTTTTTTATAATTTCAACCATACTTTAGTAATAAAAACCAATGTTTTGCAAATAAAACTAGATACTGAACCAATCAAAGAAAATGTTTAAATTTTAAAGGTTTAACTGGTATTAATCATTATAAAATCAAAATATAAAGTAAAGAAGTAAAAATTATAAGAATAAGTAAAAACATAGTATAAAATAAAATGCTTTATTGAAATAAAAATGTACTAATAGTGCAGATTAATATATAATAAATCTAATAACTCAAATTAAGATTGAATCTAACATAAAATTTAAAATAATAGTATAAATCAAAATTGTATTTTTATTTTATCATTTATCTAAATAATTTGAAGTGTGTTTAAAGAAACTCAATAGAAATGACTCTAACTTTATTCAAATTTCTTTTTTAAAGTCCTTCTTCAAATATTTTTTTATAGTTTAAAGATTATTCTTTTAACACATTCTTAAATTATCTTAAGTATAATTACTTATATATACTAATTAATAATTTAATTCATTAAACAATCATGATAAAATAATAATCATTTTAAAAATAATAAATTAACAATTTTCAATTAAAGTTTAAGAGATAAATAAAGATTTTAAATTTTGACACATATAATATATTAGTGAGATTAAACAGATTTATTATTTTTAAGGATAGAAATAGTAATTCGTTCTTAACAATAATTATTTAAAATAAAATTTTAATTAAAATTAAAGAGATAAACAAATAATATAAAATTTGAAAAATATAATTAATTAGTTAGACTGTGTGAGAGACTTGAAAAGTAAAAAAAACACTAAATTCATTAAAAATTCAATAATATATAAAAAACAACAATATATATATAAAAAACAATATATAAAGATCTACAATTCTACCTTTCTGTTTTTACAACTTCTACAGAGTTCGACTGTGTCTTCCTTCCAAAGCAAACACAAAACGGAATTGTCATCCTCGAAATAAAACTGAGGAAATTACATGATCAAAAGCTCACTCAATTAGTTTTGTGCGATGATTCCTGCTCATACTCTCCAAGCTTCTTCCTCTCACTTTCTCGTCAGTGGCTTCGTCTTCTTCAACCGTCGCTCATAACAAAGATACTGTTATTTTCTCTTTTTTTGCTATTCATTTTCTCAAATTTTCGGTTCTTCATTTTTTCAAATTCGGTTCTTCATGCTTCCGTAGAGTCATCAATATGTTACAGGATCATTTGGCCACTATATCATAAAAAAGTTGACTTGGCCACTATATCTCATATTGAATAAAAAAGCTTTCTGTTGCTTTAAATCCTCCTCTAGTCCACAACAAATTACCAAAGACGATGACAATTTTTTTTTATCCAGTTAATGTAACATTCTGCTATTCACAGGTGTAATAATTTAATTGAAAATATAGTGTATACATTTTAAATATTTAGCGTCTCTCTTTTAATTTCAAGATTACATATCACAATTAAAACAATTAATAACTTCTTTAAATTAGTGTATATGAAATGTCATTTATGATTGCGAAAAATATTTCTACTTGGTTGAGTCATCCTCATGGTTCTCTGTCTCTCTAATTGCATGGACAGTAAAAAGCTTGCAAGAGTAATAGCAAAGTCAATAGTTGTTGTGTCTGAATTGTAGTAAGAAAATGGTTGCTGTGTCTGAATTGTTGCATTCCTAGTCTGTTGTTTTCGACCTTTGAAACACTCGACATTGGGTTGAGATGAAACCTAGTTCATCCACAATAGCTTCAATGGAGCCAATCTTCTTCTCAATGTCGTACCAGAAATCCACCCCAATGGTCTTTTAGAGTTGACAAACACGTCAAAACAACAAATTGGTTGAGCTTTCTTTACTTTTGTATTGAACTTCTCAAAAACTTTAACTAAAAATAACTCCTAGGGCCGACCTTAGGTAAGGACTGCCAGGACATCCACCGAGGTCATCTTTATACTCTCATAAAAAATAAAATACAATAAAATAAGACCTACTTTTGATAAAAAAGATTTATACTTTTCTTTTTTCATTCTTTATTAGAGTCCAAAAATAAGTACAAATAGGGGCCTTTTTTTAATTTTGCCCAGGGTATATAAAATATTAGGAATGCCCTAATAACTCCAAGTCTCTCTCATTTTCTACCACCTTAGTGCTCGCCACATTACCGGTGTTGCAAACACGTGCTGGCCACAGAATAGCTTATGCTATGTCTCCATCTGCGGAGTTCAAAGGATTTGTGGCATCTCAATACTTAGGACTCTTCAATATTTCAACCAATGGCTCGTCTTTGTTGGACAGTAAAGAATACGAATGATGCAAAATAATCTTCTGTACATGAAATATGCCCATATAAATATAAGTTCACAAAACCAATTCTTGATAAACTAAACCACTACTATTTAACTTAAACAATGACTCTAACTAATAACTCTAACTAGGACTCTAACAATCATAATTCAAGTTTATTATCTAACCCCCTCTCTTAAACTTGTAATTCAACCTTTAATAACTCCAAGAATAGCTCTCAATCTGCAGAAATCTTCATATTTTAAAGCTTTGGTAAACATATTGACAACTAGATCTTTAGATATCACATGCTTCAATTGAATCTCTTTGTTCCCAATGCATTCTCTTATAAATGGTACTTGAGTGTCTATATGTTTACTTCTATCATGAAAAACCGGATTCTTTCCCAAAGCAATAGTAGACTTATTATCAATAAAAATATCCATAGCTCCATCTTATTCAAATTTCAGCCTCTTTCAATTAACTTCCTCAACCAAATAGTATGACAAACATAGGCAGTAGTTGCAACATACTCAGCTTCACAAGTTGAAAGAGTAACAATCCTTTGTTTCTTTGAACTCCAAGCAAACATGGTACTCCCTATAAAGAAAACAAAACCACTTGTACTTTTTGGATCATCGATGTCTCCTCTCTAATCACTGTCACTAAATCCAGATATATGAACTTATTGACAATACTATAAAACGAGCCACACTTTAGTGTTCCTTTAACATATGGAAGAATTCTCTTTGCTACTTTCATGTGCGTCCAAGTTGAAGCTTCCATGTAATGACTAATGAAACCAACTCTATACAAGATATCTAGTCCTATACAAGTTAAAAATCATAATCTTCCAACCAGTCTCTTGAAGAAAGTTGGGTTTACCTTTTCTGCATTATCAAACTTAGAAAACTTGATCCCACATTCCATTGGAGTAGAAATTGAACTGAATCTATCCATTATGAACTCCTTTAAAATTGCTTCAGCATAAGTTTTTTGTGAGAGAAAAATCCTCTCTTCACTTTGCTTGACTTCAATTCCAAGATAGTAAGTCATAAGCCCCAAATCAGTCATCTCAAATTTTTTAGTCATTTTCTTCTTAAATTCTTCAAACATCATAAGATTACTACCTATAAAGATCAAATCATCAACATATAAGCAAACTTACATAATTTCTCCATTCTTGTTCTACTTGACATATAACGCATGCTCATACAGACATTTTGAGAAACCATCCTTCTGAAAATAATCATCAATACATGTATACCAAGCCCTTGAAGCATGTTTAAGACCATATAAGGCTTTATTCAATTTCAACACCTTGTCTTCTTAAAAGTAACCCAATGGTTGTTCGACATAAACCTCTTCCTCTAAAGTTCCATTCAAGAAGGCTAATTTTATATTCATCTGATAAATCTTCCATCTTTATGGAGCTGCCAATGAAATAATTGGTCAAACGGTCTCAAAGCGAGCTACTGGAGCAAAGACTTCATCATAATCAATTCAAACTTTTTGAGTGAATCCTTTTGCAACAAGTTGAGCTTTGTACTTCTTTACTTCTCCTTTTGAATTTTTCTTCACTTTATAAATCAACTTTACTGCTACAGGTAGCTTCCCTTTTGGAAAATCTATTAATCACCAAGTATCATTCTTTTTAATTGCTTTCATCTCTTCATCTATAGTAAATCTCCATCTTTTGTCTTTGACAGCTTCTTCAAACATCATTAGTTTCGTATCTGCTAACAAACAAAATATAGTAGAATCATTGATTTCTTCTGTTACTTCACATATTTCTTCTAAACTCTGCATACGATGTGGCCTCTCCGAGATTTGTGAAGACATAATCGTTTGAGTTGTTTGAACTTCACATGGAAGAGTTTGCGGTGTAACATCAGCAACAGTTTGATTCTGGGACTTATCTACATTAAAAAATTTGAAAAACAAAGGAGGAAATTCATAATTTTCATCTTATGGAACATTCCACTCCTATAAGCCTTCATTATGTTGGGAAACTAGGTTGAGATCCAATTCTGACCGTAGCGGAATAATCATGAATTTTTTTGTGACTTTTGATTTCTAGAAAACTAAGATCTATTTGATTATATAAAATGATCAACACAAATCATAATAGAGCGATAACTTAATTCTTACCTTATTCCAAAGCTTGATCTCTATCTTGTTGTATCCCTCAAACCGTTTCTCAAACTGATATGTCTCAACCACCATAGCTGCATAAGTGTCCAGCCTCTAACAGTATCTATAGAACAGGTTGAGTAAACTTTATAACTATTACAAAGATGGTTAAGCAAGAAGTGTTAGCTCCGTAAAACTTAAGCCTATTTATAATAAGATTAGGACGTTTTACTAAATTAAAATTAAATTCTAATTTCAATTAAACTTTAATTAGAATTACAAATAATTATAATTAAATACCAATTATGCCCATATCATATTCAATATCTCATATTAATCCTTATTTATTAAATATCTCATATTTAATCATAAATTTTCTCAAACTTTATAATCAAGTTCAACTTGTTTTAATTAACTTTGCTCTCTTCAATCCATTCTATATGTGAGACCCATTAGGTTTCCAAATATGTTAGAAATGATTATAAAATCTAATGTTAATTCCTAATAAAATTAGATAAATTAAAACTCCTTTTAATTTATCTTTAATTCTCCAATTATGTAAATTATAATCATAGATCAAGATTGGCGTCTAGCAACGCATCTTGATTAGCCAAATATTTAGGAATGCCAAAGTGATTTTGACTAACCTTTTTGTGCATAATTTTTCCATATAATTCAATCATTTCATCATATAATGTTCTGATTAGACATAGATCATGGAATTAATGTCTACTTTATTTGAGTCTAGTCATATTAGTTCTCTGCCATTAGCTATCGATTCAATTAATGACATTTGTAAACTATTTACAAAGCATTATTTCACCTTGGCCAAGGATTTCTTGGATCAATACTAATAGAGAATAATGAAACATTCTCCTTAATTACTTTAGGGGGTTGAATCCTATCTTGATCACTCAACTATCTCCATATAGTTCATGCTATATCTAATGAATATCGATTAAATGACCTATGATTAAATAGATCATAAGTAGTATCAAAACATAGCAATCCACATACAAGATAACTTTGATGACCTCAAATCAAATGATCACTTATACAATCTTCACAATGAGAATTCCATAGACATACAAATGATGTTCTAAATGGATTTCTCACATCGGGTCTGTTCAGTGAACTTGTTCTCTAGTAAGTACCCACACGTTTGTTTAAGTATCTCTATACTTTAGCCTATGAGATCATCTACTTCCTTTATTAGGAAAAAGAAAATATGTGCTAGTCTTTTTACATTCTATTAATGTCCAATCTTAATAAAACAATGACTAGGAACATTTAGGAATAATACATAAATACAATATGAATCTCATAATTATAATCTTGTTATAATTTCATTTGCAATGTACAATTATCCCATGGAGTTTATCATATACATCTAAGCATGTACAAGATAAAGAATGCCTTTAAATAATTTGTCACTAAACTACAACCAAAGCGATTGGCTATAGGGTATAAAACAATAATCTCCCACTTGCATTAAGCCAATCGTTTAATTATCTCATACAATATCACCATATGACAATTATTCTACTATTAGGGCATTGGCTTAATGAGAGAATTCTACAAGATTCTCTATAGTGAGTACTTTATTAAATCTTACAACTCCCATATTAATTATCATCATAAGTAAGAAAATTTTCCTAAACACATTCTTAGATCTTTGATGAGACATTAGCTCCTTATGCATGCCCAATGACTGTAATGTTCTATGGTATAGTATTGTCTTGAATAATGCAAAGAAACTATATCAAGTTCACTAAAGAACTTGTTGATCCATTTAATTATTTCCACTAAACAAAAAATATATTATCGCTTAATTATCAACCAATAGCTACATTGGATCTTTTCTAATCCTAAATAATATTGTTATAAGTAAATAAACCTTAATTAGGATTTACTTCTACAGTTAGATCCTTATCATTTTGAACTCAAATATCAACTCACACATAGAATAATGAATATCTTTAATACTTCACAAGTATATGATATCTTAAATACTAAACATCTTTAGTACATTATATATGCTCTTAGACTTGGAATAAGTTAACTGTAACATCCCGTTTCCCATACTAAGGGTTAAAACCCCAAGATATGGTATATGTGAGATCAAGATAGACTAAGAAAAATGCATCTCATGCTCATGCATATTGTTAGTATACACACATATGAATTTAAATTTTACACACATTAAAATGATTATACATGTATTCATTGACATTCTGAGTATAATTGATTATGAATGTGCTTATATTGAGGATTTTGAATTAATTGTATTGACAATTGATTTGGAGAAGTATGAATAGCTGAATTAGAATATTTGGTGATAATGCTTGGAAATGGAGCAGCAGCAGCAAGTTGAAGGTTTGACTAGAGAAGGAAGGGAGAGACTTCAGTGGGTAATGAACATAAGAGGTACAGGAGACTGAAAGAGGCTTCACTACTCTCTGATGTTTGTAGCCATTTAGGAAATGTACATAATAGTTGTGTATAATTGGTTAAGTTGTTGTGTGAGTTAGTTGAAACTTCTAGAAGGGTTTTCAAAGTCTTATAAGTAGAATGGGGTATGGCTATATCGACGAGAAGGAGAAGTTATACTTCTATTTTGCAATCCACTTAAGCAAAGCAAACTGCAATGAATGCAGGAAGCCACGTGAGTGCAGAAAACAAAAAGGCAAGGTTGGAAAGGTAAGTAATAGGGTAAGGAACTAGAGCTGGTGAGAAAGTAGACACTCTTGGAAGGTTACATAAGCCTAATATAATGTCAACGAAGAATGGGACAGTTAAAGACTGATTGAAAGGGTCAGGAAGCTAAGTTGTAAATGTAGCATGCTGCAAAGGATGGTTACATTGTAGGAAAAAAGATGACTCCTGTGAAGTTTGTAATCTTGGTGCTGGTTACTTTTTCCAAGGAAGGAGATCCCAGATTTTCTTGGGTCCTTTGGGTTTAGTCTTATAATTATTTATCGAATGATAATAAGAAGACTGTTTCTTTTTCTTTCTATAAGGAACAAAACTCTTTTTGTAAGGAGTATTGCTATTAGTAAACCCTAAACCGCTCTTATCATTAAGGTGTCTATATTTTCCAATCATGTCATTCATCTTTTTCGCACTTTCAGTAAAGGTTGATAAATCTGCTAAAAGAGTATTAATCATTTGTTTCAACTGATAATTTCCTTAGATCTATCTATAATTACTTTCTTTTTCATATCGTTTACTTATTTCTTAAGGTAGACATTTTCTTTCTCTAACACTTTAGTGTTCTTCAAGTTTTCAACAAATTTCCTTTTTAAGACTCTATATTGTTTTAGTATAGCATGTGAATTTTCTAACAATTCTAAATATGCTTCTTGAAGTTCATTAAAATTAGAAGTGACCTCATTGTCACTTTCGCTTTCAGCAAAGCATATATTTGCTTGTACTGATGCTTCTAAATCGGAATCAGATTCGGACGAATCCAAATCTTCCCAAGTTGCCATCATGCTCTTTTTGTCTTCTTTACTTTTTTTTTCTGTTTTCTTCTGAGTAATGGACATTTAGACTTGTAGTGTCCTGGTTTGTTGTACTCGTAGCAAATGATAGAGATTTTCTCGTTTTTGACTTCATCTTCTTTATTTTTCTTAAAAGAAAAATCTTTATTTCCCTTTGCTTTCTTCTTCCACATTCTTTTAATCTTTCTTGAAATGAAAGATAGTTTATCATCATCTTCACTTGAATCTTGATCAGATTCACTGGTATCATCATTCTTGATTTCTTCAATCTTCGATGCTTTTGTCGATGAACTTCTATTTTTCTGAATCTTGTGATTTTTCTGACCGGCCTTTAATGCTATAGATTTGTCTCTTCTAGGTTTATTTTCTGCATCAAGCTCTACTTCATGTATCTTCAAAGAACCAAGCAATTCGTCTCGTTTTAATTTGCTTAAGTCCTTGGCTTCTTGTACTGCAGTAACTTTAGGTCTCCATCTTTTAGGCAGACTTCTGAGAATCTTTCTGACATGATCTTGATTATCATAGATTGTCCCAAGAGCTTTAAGTCCATTAATGATAGTTTGAAATCGTCCAAACATTTGATCAATAGACTCATCTTCTTTCATCTTGAACAACTCTTACTGATGTACATGAATACTAACCTTGGATTCTTGCACCTGATTTGTGCCTTCATGTGTGATTGATAAAGTGTCTCATATCTCCTTTGTAGTTTTGCATCTATGAACTTTATCATATTCACTTCTGCTTAGAGCACAATTCAGAAAGAACTTGGCCTTTGAGTTTAATTGAAATCTAGCTTTCTGATTGGTTGACCATCTGGTACGAGGAATGGTATTTCCTTCATCATTTACTAGTATGTATGGTCCATTCTCGATGATATTCCATAGATTAATATGTGTGGATTCTATAAAGAGTTGCATCTTGTCCTTCCAATAATGATAATCCTCGCCATTGAATGCAGGAGGTCTTGTGACTGAGGTACCTTCAGCTATAAAAACTTGTGATTCAGCCATGGATCTTTGTCCTCACTTTGTAAAGGTGGTTCTTGGAAACCGAGCTTTGATACCAACTGAAGTAAATCACTTGTTAACATAGAATTCACGTAAAGTATATGAAATACACAAGAAGGGGGTTGAATTGTGTAATCTTTTTGAGAATACAAAAACTTTTGATAATTCTTGAAAAAAATTTTCAACTATCAAATGAATGCTAAAGATATTATACTAAAGTAGCTACGTATTTGAATCGCAAATAAATTCTATCTATTTGTCTAACAACAAGAAAATTAAAGTGTAAAGTTAGAGAATAGACGCTGCAATTTTATACTAGTTCACCCCAAACCTTGGGCTACATCCAGTCCTCAGAGCTTATCTGAGATTTCACTACACTTTTTCAACTTTACAAGTATTCTTTCTTCCCTTCCAGAGCCTTTTCAGGTCTCTTACATAAAGTATTCTTTCTGTTATCTTAGCCTCTCCAGGCTCTTAGCCTTTTCTTTCTCTCACTAGGAAAGATATTGTGATCTTTTCGTTACAGTAGCGTTTGCTCTCTTGTATCACACTTTGAATACAGAATCTTTCTAAGTATATAAAACTTGAAAGCTTAAAACTTCTAACTTCTTCAGTCTTCGACTACGACTAGTATTTATAGCCTAAGTCTCCAATTGCTTCTTGCTGCTTCTTGTTTCTTTTAGAAATCGTTATTTAGTTGATTTCTGTAACTAACTCTGACTATCTAACTGTCCGATGTACTAGAGTATCTTCTTCTCTGTATCGTCTGTGTTTTGCTTCTTCTATGATGATGTGTCGTTTATGTTTTGCTTCTTCTGTGTTTTGTGCTTTATGATGATGTGTCGTCTGTGTTTTGCTTCTTCTGTGATGACGTGTCATTTGTGTTTTGTTTTTTCTGTGATGACAAGTTGTCTGTGTTTTACTTCTTTTATGTTTTGCTTCTTCTGTGATGACATGTCATCTATGTTTTGCTTCTTCTATGTTTTGTACTTCGTCTGGAATGACTATATGATACTTCTGTTTTTCTGCACACTTAACACACTTATCAAAATAGTTCATTTATTTCTAATATTATTATTATTTTATTGTCACTAAAATTAATATACGTGAAGTCTTCTTGACTTAACAATTTTACCCTTTATTGTGCAAATGGCTATAATAAGGTTCATAACAAGGTTTGCAATTGGACATCTTATTTGAAATATGTGTTTAATATTTAGTAATTCAAGAGTTCAACTAATTGTCTTTAGTGGAATGGCATTTAGTTAATAAGCTAGAATTGATTATAATGAGATTAAATTAATTCTGGGCTTATTGGAGCTTGAATTATCCAAGTTCAATAAGATTCCCCATTTGGCTATAAGGAAGGTTATCAAGCAAAGTAAGAAATATAAATGGAGGTTTGAAAGCCCATGAATGAATGTTGGGCTTGCATCAATTAATGGTTAATTAGAAACGCAAATGAATATTTATAAATGGGTTAGACTTTAGTTTAATTTGATTAATTAAATTAAATTTTTTTTGAAAGAAATGAAAGGTGCAATTTCAGTTTTATTAGGGATGAATGTGCAACTACACATTTAGCATTGAATTATTAAATGAAGATAGTATTTATCATGCTTTATCATCATTAAATGGAGTAATGATTTTACCATTAAATGGTTTAATTGTTGTCTTTTAATGATGGCATGTAATGTAACCTTTTAGCATTCATTTGATTAGAGATGAAAGAGGTATATTTGATGGATGATCTTCCTTCTTTCATCACTAAAACTGAAATTGACATGCCATTTTAGGTTATTGGTCTTTTCATTTAGCCATCTTAAAATAAATGAGAAGAGTCTCATTTAATGGCTTCTTTATATTTGATTAAACAATGAAGTGATGCATTGGATGCACTTCTCTTCTTTCTTTTCATGCATAACCGAAATTGATAAGGTGTAAGAGATGTGTTCTTGCATTTTTGGACTCTCTCCCCTTTCTTGCCTGTGTTAGCTGAAATTTACATGAGAGGTGTCTCATCTTTGGATTCTTTCTTTTAAGAAAAATCTCCTCCAATGTTTTCTTCTCTTTTCGCACCAAAGGATCTTGTTAACCAAGTTAATCAAGAAGAACAAGTAGTAGATCAGATTGGTCAAGGATACAATATCAAGAAGAGGATACATCACTTAGGAGAGGACATATTGACAAGGATAGGATATCACAGCGAGGAGTTAAAGCTATAGTGAAGGAGTCAGTAATATAATCTCCATCTTGTTCTTATGATAATTATTTTCCATATACCGTATCATGTATGACTTGGCATATTGATTTGGTTATCTTGCTTTCGTTGTATTATGATTTCCAAAAAAGTTTCGAAATCTATCGTTTTAGCCAAATCTTGCATGTTTTATTTTCCGATCCCACTTAATCTTGATTGATCATTATTATTAACATTGGCTAGTTTAATTAATATATTTAACAAGTGGCGTTAATTTCTATAGTGATAATACTGGTACTGCCGAAAAAATGCAAATAATGAAGCCTTTAAGGAAGGTTCATTATGTGTGGCATATGTATTCTTATTATAATATATTGATATTGTTTGAAATTAAACAAAAACATTGAATAATTTGTCTTATGGGATAAATTTTCATTACTTTGTTTTTTAGTAAAATAAAGCTTTAAATTGTAATCCAATAGTCATTATGGTACATTGTTAAAAAAAATTAAACCTTAGGAAATTCATACATAATAAAATATTAAAATTGAGAATATTAATCTACACTTAGTTGTAATTGCAATGCTTGAAGCTCATATATACTTTTCATTTTCTAGGAAAAGTGAACATAATATGGGAACTTTGTCTATAACGGTAGGTGTAGGTCTATACTGTCATGTCATGTTGGCCCCTGAATTTTTAATTATTTATTTAAGCATGTCCAAAATATTTTGAGGTGTCAGTGCTTAAAGACATGAAAATTAAATGATGGATTATGTTTAAATAAGAATAGAGTATGTTATTAGATATTAAATGAATAAGTTGAAATAAGGGCTTTTTGGGTAGATCATAATTGTGTTTAAAGACTAAGGCTTACAAGGAGGGCTACTTTGGTCCATTTGAGTGAAATTAGAAACAAAAAGGAGAGGAGCTTAAGGTGTA
>JANITW010000008.1:61670177-61683008 GCA_027564335.1 Erythroxylum williamsii
AACATTACAAAATGAATAAATTAATTTTTTATTACGTTTATTTAGGTGTTTTAATGCATAATTTTCTTACCGAATGTTAGTACATTTTTCACAAAAATTTGACATTATTGGACATCACCCACTCACACAGGTGATTGTGAATATCTGTCTACTTTTTCTTGTGAACCTCATATACCTAATATGTGACTAATAATGTATTGCAAGTTAAAGGATTGCACATAGCATACAAACATGAACCTACCATAGTTGATGATCCTAAGTGCAAGTCCCTTTACTAAATTCCAAGACCCAACATATATAAATCTCACAGTCATTTCTAAAAGCTATTAACACACAAACATACTAAAAATATTGCTTAATCTATACAATTCTACTTTATAACAATGAATAAAAAGGAAACCAATACTAAATTCACATTAACATGAACAATATGTTAATATTAGTTGTTACATTGCCTTAGGAATTTCGTTGTGTAAAAGATGAAAAATATGGAACTAGAAAATTTATCATTAACATTATATAGCAAACTACACTGACACTTGTATTCCATTAGGCTACTAGAAACTTTATCATTAACATTATATAGCAAAATACACTAACACTTGTATTCCATTAGGCTCTATATTATTACATACAATGAATATAACATGTTGCTAAATAATAATGCTTTTTATAAGTTCTTCTTAAAACAATTCTCCCTATTCTCCCTATCAGTGATCATTATGAATTAGAGGAATGAAAAACTAAAAAACAATAATAAATTTTATTCAATTTTTAATAAACAATTTGGAATGCAAGAATGTTGACATAAATAAGTATAATATATTTATGAAGCAAATTGTGCATGCATCAATGCCAACATCCAAGTCCTTTCTAAAATTTCTTGCATACTTGACAATAATATGTGAGATACAGACAAAGGACAAGGATTTGTCCGTATGTAGACCTAATATTTGAATTACATCTTCCTAATCACAGTTCAACATGATGTTCAAATCTTCTACAACATTTTTATTAACTGACTTCAAAATCAAATATGCCAACATTACACACCATAAACATGGAGTCAATATACAAGTCTATGGAGCCCTAATAGCCATACTATAGTAACAAAATTAATAAGAAGTTACTAAGAAACCATAACTTATTTCATAATATAAGGTATACATAAAAATTTATATTTTATATAGATATATTAAATATCAACAACTATGTAACTAATGTAACTCCTAGGCCTAAAATATGAAAGGACATCACTTAATATTAGTCTATATCTAAGATTCTTAATGACCTCACATTTAGTATACTTATGATAATACTTTAACCAACACAAATAAGAAAGTTAAATAATATTTAAAGAATCAATGATTATTAAATCATATCATTATAATAATGTTACCTGATTTTCGAGTAAGATTTTCTTCTTAGGAACTTAGTGTGTATGGAATAAGAAATAGGAGTATGAGACATAAATTATTTCCCACCTACCACTAACTACGTACTTATAGTATTGCTCATAGTTGCCTCTAAATCCTTCATTGCTTCTATTGTAACATAATTGTCAAAGTACTGTAAAAATATATTCCATATATAATGAAGCCTTATTCAACATATATCTTTTGCTTCAACTTCCACTCCTTCATCTTTTTAGTCTTTGTCTCCTCTTCTTTTGTTAGGCCCAGGATTCCGTTATTAATCCCAAGGAAGAAATTTGGGATGGCCAAGTGAAGGTCATGCAAGAGGAAAGTTGAAATCATTTAATATGTAAGGAAAAACTCACCACCAATAATGGCGGGTTCATCGCAGTGAAACTATGGAATCGTTTTCAAGGACCCTTCGGGACAAGTTTGCCACTACCAACATTTGGCTTCGTTGCGGCCAAGTCTCAAGGTCAAGGAAACACACTCTTCGAGAAAAATACATTGCGGCAAAAGTCTGGCTTAGCCACGGTGAAGTCCCCAGATCAAATCCAAGCACCTCTCAGGAAAAAAACACCGTGGCAAAGTTACAAGATGAAACAAAAACCTTTCGGGAAAAATACGCTGGGACCAAAGGTCTGGCTTTGCCACAGCGAAGTTACCAAAATCACACAAAAATAACCCTTCGGGAAAGGTTCGCTGCAACCAAAGTTTGACTTCACTGCGAAACCTTCAAATCCGGCAACCCCGACCCAATAATCAAACACTAATTTTTGCACATACTATTCTACAACCCTTATACATTCAACCAAAAGATAAACACAATCATACACCAAAGAAACTTCTTATGAAATGCTTGAGAATGAAATGTAAAAATTTGGAAAGTCAAGAGCAAAACACAAATATATTTCATTAACACCAAATAAAAGAGTTTTACAAAGCTTTAATGAGCATTTCAAGCCATAATACATCATGTCTCATAATCCAAAGATACAAAATATACATGAAGGAGTAAAACATGAAATGTGACTAAAGACTTGTGTTTTCCATAACTAACTTAAAATACAAAATATGCAGATTTGGAGTGATGTCTTGATTCTCGATCACTTAATCTCTTGCTCATCACATGGAGAAGGGGAGGAATGGGGGTGATCTGAAAAGCCTGTGGATAACATGTTTATAATAGAGAAACAAGCAAAACTATTGAAAATATTCATTGCCATAATAAATTTGCATTGAATCCATAAAGCACGTATTTCTCCAATTCTCAACTTGTTAAACAATTCATAACAACATAAATCATGTGTTCATCAAAATTGTCAACAAATCATAAACACATAAGCAATTAGAATGGTTTGGGTAGGTCTATGTGGAAGTTCTTGCGAACCTCTAATAATAACAGAATGGACTGTCACAAACCCACATAATGGTTTTGTGTAGCTCATAAACATAAGAGAGTCTATGAAAGAGCTTCATGCCACTAGTAGACAGGCGGAAGAAGACTTTAACATGGTCAACGTGCACGTGACATAATAGAATGGACCACCACTAACGCACACAAATATGAATTTCATGACTTGTAAACATATTTCCCAAAAGGCACATTCCAGAAACATGATTTCCATAATCATAATATATTTGAAATACCATTTCCTTCTTCATTTCATAAATCATCAACAAGATTCATGTTCCAAACATGTAGCAATTTTTAAAACATTTAAAGAGCAATAAGTGCAACATTTATGAAGCAATTTAAAATCATTTAACTATATGGGTTTGGAAAAATATTTATGGCTCACTAACTCAATTATAAACATGTAACCCACCTTGGATTCCTTGCTTAAAGACCTCTCCTTTTGCTCCTCTGACCTCTTTTGATTCCCTTTAACATTGAAAAAAGTCATATTCAATAGGAATACAAATTAAGAATCCAAACAAAGCATATTCACTAAAATTGATTCTAGAATACTCAAACCCATGCATTTTCTAAGCTTCATGACCTAAAATTCTTCCAAAAATCCAAAGGATAAAAAAATTAACTTACCTTGAATCTTCACTAAATAAAGAGATTTTCGGCTCAAATGGAAGCTCTTCCCTTCCTCTTTCTTTTTCTCTTCTTGAACACCCTCAAAATCACTCTTGAAAGCTAAGAAAAGATTAACCCTAACTTAATCTTCCTTCTTTTCTCTCTTTTCTCTCTTCATTTTCGTTTTTCTCTTCTTCTCTCTCTCATTCACATTTTCTTCTTCTTCTTAAGAGCAAGACTACATTTTCTTCTTCCAATTATACCCTTAATGAGTGTGAAATGTCAACTTTGCCTTTCCTTTAAATGGCTTTTATACTTAAGTGACATGGCAAAATTGCCCTTTATACTCTTACTACTTTAATTCTAACGTTTATATTCTAAATTTTTAATTTTTATTTATGCTTGCTAGCTTAATGACTAAATTCTAAGAAAATAAAATAGAAAAAAAATAAATGAATGAATAAATAAATCACTAAATAAAATAAAAGAAACAAAATTTGGGGTCCAACATCTTTTCTCCCACTCTCATTCTTTTTTTATCTGCATCAATATCTCCTCATGTCATGAGAAATCTATAAAATTTTAAGTTTGTCATTCTGTATCTTCACATCTTAGGACTAGTTCCTTAGTATTCATCTTTATCATTGGAACCATCTCAAGCCTTGAGACATCTTTGATTTTATTTTTGTCTGTTATTAGCACATATTCACGTGCCTCCAGATTAACTCCTTAGTATTCATCTTTGTCATCATCACCACCTTATACCTTAGGAATTTTTCTCTTCCCTATCATCAAACTTAAATATCAATAACTATTCACATATAAACTAAATATGAAATAGTCATATAATAACCTAACATTCTTGATGATCTTTTTACATTTGCATATATTCCCTCCCATAAAGCCTTCCTCACTTTCCTCATAGCTTGATAACCAGTATGATGCTTTTTCATGTGATCGTCATTGTAATCAATCTATAACAAAATTTTCATTATATTAATGAATTATAATTATTATCATTCATTTAGTTCAATTATAACCATAAATTTTACAATATTAATGTTTTCCTCAACTTCCTTTACACTCCTTATAATACCCTATCAGCATTTACTACCTCATCAGTATTCTTGTCATCTCAAGTTGAAATCCTATATAGCTTCCCCTACTTAAAAAGTCAATCCACTCGTAGACTATCAAAATAATAAACATACAAAAAATTTATAATTCAAGTTAGCTTTAATAAATAACCAACATGTACACCTCTTCCTTTCAACTGAAAACAATCAACTTCCTACCACAGATAAATCATTATCAATATAACTATGCTTCCACCCATGGAAGGCACTACGCCTTTTCCCTTTACACTTCTACAAAACCTGAAAGCTTGATTACAATGATGGTTAAGGATAAAGTGTCCCAAACTAAGCTACTCATAGTCATCAATCTTGACAATAGTATGTATTAGATGTATGTTTATACCATAATTGGCATTACAAAACAAAACAACACCTAACTCGCATAAAAGGAAGTTCTATAAAAATCATTCCTCATTTTACGTACCCTTTACTTTACAAACTATTCAGTATACAATGATATGTGAAACATCAACTTTATACTCCTCTTAATGCCTCATCACCTCAACCTCATTGACCTTTTCTAATACACATTTTCTTTTATAATCCCTACAATTCATGCCATGATTTCACTACTAGTGTCATCCACTTAGTCTTCCCTTATTCTTAATGTCAACTCTTCAAGATCAAAACATATGCATAACTAGTAGCACGCTTGCCTCCTTACCCTAAACCTATTAATCTCTCTCAATTTATTGAATCTCATATTATTGATCCACTTAATTTGCTCCGAACTAAGGGTTTGTTGAATTCAAATAACTTCTCAAAATAGTACTACATTTGACAACTTTACAAAATCTAAAGCTGTATTAGCCACAAAAGTGTATAGCTTTACTTCATAAACATAAAATATAAATGGACACAAACATAGTCAACTAGATGTGAATGATATTAACTACTTACCATGTATACTTTAGTTTTTCAAGCGAGAGTATGTTGACATTACAAAAACCTTATTTTTAACTAACTAATAGGTAATGTGTAAGAATCATTATAAAAGAATTAAGTTTGCTTAAATTTGGTTTTATAATGTCCAATTAATATACAAAATGACTCAATGCTAGGAGTTATTTGCAAAATGTTTAGAGGAGTCTTTTCATAAAATAAATTACATGCTTATCCTTATATATGAGAAATTTTTTCAATCTAGACATAGCTAAGTGAGAAGACTTATTTTTTAAGGTTCTTTAAGGAGCTTCGTTCATAATGAATCCTTTATTACCCTTATAATTTGTGAAATACTATAAAGCACACAGTTTATTAAATGGCCATATAACAATGTGTTTCTTTTCAAATTGTGCGTTTAACATTTGTAATAACAATATAATTAAAGACACACCTTCTTATCACCTGGTCCACATAATGCCTCCAAAAATAGTGGTCATCCCATAGACAACACTTGGATTCACTCTTTAATTTATCCCTTTGAGCCTTTAACAAACTAGTAGGTAATTTATTAATACTAGAAAATTCATAATATCTACATACCATTGAGGTTTCAAATTGTAAGAAAAAATTATTCATCTAAAAATAGCTCTCTTAAAAAGACATCATATTGCTCTCGGACCAAATGACTAAGGTGATAGCAACAACATTCTCTACCCCCTTATTGTCTCTTATTTCTAAATCAAACTCATGAAGGAGGATAATCCATTTAATTAACCTCAAATTTGCTTCTTTCTTAATGAGCAAGTACTTTAAATCTATATAATAAAAAGATAACTTTAGCACCCAAAATATATGATCAAAATTTTTCTAAAGTAAATACAAGAGATAAAAGCCATTTTTAGTATTCAAATAATTCAATTGAGCTACATTCAAAATTTTTAAAGCATAATATTTGATGAACCTATAACAAAAGCCTGCATGGACAAGAAAAGATCGAACTTCCCACACATTCAAAGAGAAAGGTAGAGTAAAAAATGAAATTTATATTAGATATTTCAACCTTTATAACCCTATAAGACACTATATGCCACTATATGCCCTAAACATATACCTTGATCAACCATAAAATTTCAATTTTGTCCAATTAAGCACAAGGTTAATTTCAATAGATATGAGTTTAAAAATTCAATATTTTCTAAGAAATTATCAAAAGAAGAACCATAAACACTAAATTTGTCCATAAATACCTGTATGATCTTCTCAATATGCTAAAAAATAAACTCACTATGAACCTTTGAAAAGTGATGGATGCATTGTATAAACTAAATGGCATCCGTCGATAAGCAAATGTACTAAATGGGTATGTGAAGGTTATATTTTCCTGGTCCTCTTATGTAATAGGAATATCAAAATAACTTGAAAGCCATCTCGAAAGTAGTAACAATAATGTTTAGGAAGCCTCTCAAGCATTTGATTAATAAATGGAAAGAGAAAGTGGTCTTCATTTTTTACCAAATTTAACTTCCTATAGTTAATAAAAACCACCACCTAGTTTGCATATAAGTAGCCAACTCACCATCCTAATTTGCTTCCACTATGATTCTAAATTTCTTTGAATCTACATGTATTGGAGTGTATGTCTCCACATGGTTGAAATAGCATCTTTGATTTTATACACATTTTCAATGGTTTACACGATCCCATAAATGACCTTGTAAGTCATATACACCAGCAAGTACATTTCCACATGGCCATGTAGCTCTACAGTGACTTTGATTCTTCTGTTTGTGTCTCATTTTCACCCTAACTCATCTCCTTTTGCTCAATAAAGGCAAATAAAACTAAACATCAGCAAATATGCACCAAGGATGTAAAGTTAACTCATTTTGGTTCTTTTACCTCTAACATGTATCTAAGCAATAAGTATCTTAGATGCATTAACCACTAAGAAATAAGGAATAATATCAAATCAATCAAGCACTTATAAAATGGTAGAATGGATGCCCCTACCTTAATTTTTTTTCATGAAATAGAGAATTAAAGACCTCTAATGTTTTTTCAATGAAGGACTAGCTAAAGGAATTAAAGACCTTATAAAGACCAATTTTGATAGCATAATTCAGTGATGAATTCTTCTTGGAGTATCCTCAAACAACTCTTGTGCAACCAGAATATTGTATCTAATATGGTGTCTTTCAAAGAAAACTACCTAAGCTGGGATGATTTATGGGATAGTGCTTTCTTTAGCCTTTTTTCTAGCAATTTAGCCACTATTTTGTAAATAAGATTGCAACATGAGATGGGTCGAAATCCCTAAATAAGTTTGAATTTTGAGATTTAGGATGAGACAAGTATATTATCTACTTATAGATTTCAAGAACTTACCTGATTTGAATATCTCTATAATTATCAAAGAAACCATCTCCCCAAATTCTAGCCAAGCTTTTTGGAAAATGTTTTCCATTAAATCCATCAATTCTTGGGGAACTTTTCACATGGATTCCAAAGATCACTTGCTCATTGGTGAAGTTATTAGAGATGAAGGATCCCAATTGCTTCACATTTGATAAAGTATTAATCTATTAATCCAATAGTTTCTTGAAATCAGAGTAGCAGCTTTCTTCAACTAATCCTATGAAGAAATCAGGTTTCCCTGATAACTCAAATTATTTGTAGATGATTTTGGGATGATTTGGAATTAATTTGACTTATTGCTATATGGATTTGAGTTTTATTTGGTTAATTCTTTCACATTCCAACTTTGTTCCTTGATAGGTACAATTGGATAGATTGTGGGGGTAAGAGGCATAATTTTTCTTATGGATACCAGATGAAGGGCACTCAAAGCTAAATTCAAAGAGAACTCCGAGTTCTACAACTTTCAAGAAGACTTTGAGAAGAGATTATGTCAACTGGAAGGTCAAAGGCGTAAAAATGTTGGATTGAGGCATGTCCGTTAAACAGACATGAATGTCCGTCAAATAGACATCGCCTGGCAGGATGAACTTCTAGACCCGAGAAGGTTCGTTAAACGGACATCACCTGGCAGAATATAGTTTTAGACCTAAGAAGGTCCGTTAAACGAACATTGATGTCCGTTTAACGAACATTGGCGGCCAATACAATATGTTTTCCCTTGTTTAGGAAAAACTAGGTTTCTAGGACCAAGGACACTATAAATACTCAATTATTAGACCTAGAAAAGTGGGCTGGACACTGAAAACAAGGTTACTACATTTGGGAGGCACAAAATAAGAGGAAGATAGGGAAATTGGAGGATTTCCTCAAAGATTGGAAGCAACATTCTCCTATGTTTCTTCTACCTTCTCTCTCTACTCTTTTTTAAATGCTGAGCATCCCTATGTGTATGATTTTTGTTACAATGTTATGGAATTAAACCTCATTTTAGGGTGAGGGATGTAGGTTTTTTGGTGGATTGATTGTATGTTATAGATTGTTGAATGTTGAATGAAAATTCTGGGTTATGTTTGTCTTTCTTAAATCTCACTGTTGTTTCTATACTTGATTTCCATAAATGCAATCTTAGGAATCATATGATGTACAGACGGGTGAAATATGGTTTGGGCTATAGAAAGACGAACATCTTGGACATAGAGGTAAAGATATCCTAAGCTAGGGTGAGAACTTGTGATTGCTTGTTCCTCATGGATTAGGTTAGTAAGTTTGCACATTGAGAGATGGTGCTCAACTAGCTGAATACTCTTGTATGGTGATATGGGTAAAGTTGTGCAACTGTTTTCATAACCTAACATTCAATCAATTTCAAATTATATGAATCAATCCTTGAATTGGTTAATCCCAATCCTTAATTCTAAAACTTTGATTTGTCCCTTGCTGTTATCTTGTTAGCACTTACAATTTACTGTTTACTCAACTTCAAACACTTTTTAAATTTTTCTATCGATAACCTGCAAATAATTAGAATTAATTTGGTGGTGAATGAATTGATCCTTTAGGGAGACGATCTTGGAATACTTAGTGTGTGGATACTAGAAACGACTCTGTGCACTTGCAGAATTTATTGACCAGTTCTTTTTTAAACGCTTCATGTCACATTTTACTGTGAGTCTATCAAAAACAGTCTTTTTATTTTATACAGATAATGTTGAGTACTATCGGATCTTTCTAAATTTCGCATTAGTGCATGATTCAATTGGGTGTGATGAAGATAATGATGAAGATGAAACTTGAGCAAGCGATGAAAGAATTTCAATAGGGGAAAAAGAAATGAAAGGATGAAACCGAGCAAGTAATAATGACTCAAAAGCTTAGAACTCAAAGACTAGTCGGAGATAATGATAACTTGAAGATGGATCGGGTTGACAGGTAGGATCAAGTCAACTTCTTTTGTGGATTGAATTTAGTGATGTTCTTAACAAATTTAATGCACAAACAATTTAACATATCTCTTCTTTATAACATTTCTCACAAAGTCATATTTTATTTCTTTTCTAGTAATTAATTATCTTTTAATTAATTTTTTCTTTTGTATTAAGTCTTTTTTATTAAAAATATATTTAAGGCATTAGTTACATATATAATTACTTAATTTTTTTAAAATGATCAAAATCTACTACTAAATATTCAAATGTTATTTTAAACAAGAATTTTAATAATTTTTATAACTTAAGCATTATTAGATTATAATAGATATAGAAACGTTGCTGTCCCTTAATTGATATGTTAGTTTTGTAATTAAATTCTTTGAAGTATCTCAATTACAGCCAGCAAAGATATACTCATGAATTCTTGAATCGATGATTCCCCTGCGAGAAAGAAACATTTTTGAGAGTAATTTGTCGTCAACAACAAGCCATAAAAAGAATTTGATTTTGGAGAAAACTCCATATCAGATTTTCCATATTGTTACTGGTTGTGTTCTTTGCTGTTTGAAATTCCTGGACACATGAGCAGACATTGAACTTCTTGTTTTTATTTGGCAGTGAAGAGAGAGTGTCTTGTTTGCTAGACTATGGTTATATAGAGAATATACGTGTGGTTAAAGACACGAAAAAGAATGTATGTTTTTTACTTCATGATTCGTTCGAAAATTAGTTTTTTGAAGATTTTTTCAATAGCAAAGTGATGATGTTACAGCAGTTGCACTAAGTCCAGAATGACATGTGGTTGCTTTTTCATCAGCAAAATATGGCTGTGAAAAAACTGGAAGAGTTCTCACGGCTTCCAACATTCCGCACTGCAACCTTACAACTTCTTTCTTGCATTTTCTTTTGCCATTTACCGTCTTCTCAAACGTTGGACCAAAGTGCATACAAGCTGTAAGCGAGGTTGATTGACATGCTTCCTTTATATAACGTTGATGTGTCTATCCAATGTTGACAACTTGATAGACGTGACCGGTGAATGAGTCCCACTTCTTTCCCACATGCTTCCTTTCAAAGTCCCACTTCTTCCTCTATTTTAATAAATGTTTACCTACTACAACCTTATTATTAAATATTTACCAACTACAACAGCTTGCAAGGAAAGATGTGAAATTTCTTGTAAATTTCCTTCATGAGATATCCTCATAACTGTTTTCAATTAGTCTATAAATAGAGAATTTCATTTCTGCCTCTCTACAACCATTGTCTTCTTCAAATTCTCATAACCCTTTTGCTTACCCCTTTGATCCCTGAAAATGGTTGATGCTATTATTTCTGCTGTGGTGAAAGAGCTAACCTCCATGACGCTGAGTACCATAAAAGAAGAGGTGAAGTTGGTGACTGGAGTTGACGATGAAATTAAGAAACTCGTGAGCAATTTCGAGTCCATTAAGGCCCTCCTAGATGATGCAGAGGAGCAACAACTGAAGGAGGCTGCTGTCAAGAACTGGCTGTTAAAGCTCAAAACTGTTTCATATGACATGGACGACGTGCTTGATGAGTGGAAGACCTGGATTCAGACATCACAACTCCAACATCAACACCACTCTTCCGATCCCATTGCTCTCAAGCACAAGGTATTCTCTATTTTTCGCTGCAACTGCTTTACAATGCGAGATATTCGTCTTCGTCATCATATCCGTGACAGAATAAAAGAAATCCGTCAAATACTAAATGGCATTGCAATCGATAGAGTTCGGTATCAACTTAAATCAACCAACGAATCTGATAAGCATATCGTGAGACACACTACACCTTTTGTTGATACACAAAAGGTAAAAGGTAGAGATGAAGAAAAAGATCAGGTCAAATGCAAGATACTTGAGGCCACATCTAATCCCCATATTGTCTCTCTTGTTGGGTTGGGAGGAATTGGAAAAACCACATTAGCAAAATTAATTTATAACGATGGTGAAATCCAAAATCATTTTGAGAAGAAAATATGGGTGTGCGTTCCGGAGCCTTTTGATGAAATGCGCGTTGCAAAAGCAATTTTGGAATCTCTTGATAAGTCTTCTAGTACTCGTGATCTCAAAGAATTATGTAATGTGGTAACGGAAATAAGGGCAATTCTCAATAAAAAAAGATTTTTGCTTATTTTAGATAACGTGTGGAATGAGATTCGTGGGAAATGGGAGGAATTGAAGCAATCTCTTACGCGTGGTTTATTAGGAAGTACAATTCTAGTAACGACTCGTGACAGAAGTGTTGCTGCAGTCATGGGGTGTAATCCTAAGAGTATACACGAAGTAGAACTTTTGAATCCGGAGGAATGTTGGTCAATAATTAGTCAAGTTAGTGAAGTTAATCTTGTTCAAGGTGATGGTCAGAGGTTGGAGAACATTGGTAGGGGAATTGCTGAGAAATGCAAGGGATTGCCTCTTGTTGCTAACACTATAGGAGGACTTTTGCGCTTTAAAAATTCTGAAGAAGAATGGTCGAGAGTCTTGGAAAAAAAGGAATGGGAAGGTGGTGATGTCTTAGATCTTCTGAAGCTTAGTTATGATGATTTGCCATGGGAATTAAAGCAATGTTTTCGATATTGTGCGATCTTTCCTAAAGATTATGAGATTGAAAAGCAAAGATTGATTAGAATGTGGATGGCTCAAGATTATTTAAGAGGAGAAGAAGATTTGGAGAAAGTTGGTGAGGCTTATTTCAATAATTTGATTGCACGTTCTTTGCTCTTAAAAATTAATAATCATTGGTTTAAATTGCATGACATGATGAGTGATTTAGCCCAAACAATTGCAAAAGATGAGTGCTTGATGATAGAAGTCTCAAATGGTACAAAGTTTGATGAAAACTCTTTACGCTCAAGTGCAAATGCTCATCATTTAACTTTGGTGATAGAAAAAGATGCTTCATTCCCTAATATTTATGGTCTCAACAAATTACGCAGTTTGAACATTAAATTCCTTGAGTGTGGATCATCATTGGCTGTTGATGCAGTTAAGCAT
>JANITW010000008.1:61703921-61715565 GCA_027564335.1 Erythroxylum williamsii
ATCCCAGACTTGAAGGGAATTTTGAGATAGAAGAAATGAAGTTGGTTTTGACGTTAGGCTTGCTTTGTTGTCATCCTGTACCAGCAACAAGACCTAACATGAGACAAGTGGTTCGATACTTGGATGGAGATGCTAAGTTGCCTGAGATACCTCTTTTTAATACTGCAGACCTTGGCTTTGATTTTTATCACCTTGGCCGAGAAGTATCTCATCAAAACAACTTGTCAGCCCCTGCAACTGATAATTACTCCCAAAATTTTTTATCTAGCAGCAACTCAATTCTTAGCTGTGGCCGCTGAATCAGAAGAACCTGAAACCTGCAGGAGGTAAACATTATACAAAGGCCAGTCATATGCGGCAACAGCAAGCCTAAAATGGTTGATTACTAGTGATCCAGGCAACAATAATTTTCCTTTGAAGTATATAATGTTGATTCTAGTATTATATATAATCAATAAACTGCAATAACTTCATCTTCTTTCTCTATTTTATTTTTTTCCTCCATATTCTTTTTGTTCTTCTTCCTTTATCTCTATTAAAGACATTTATGTCATTTTATGTTTGAAGGTGAAAATTACGACTTTATTTATATAACTTGTAATCAGAATATTTTATTTTATTTAACTATTTATAATGTATTTGTTTATTAATTTCAAGAAAGAGAGTGAAGTATAGTTTCAAGAGAAGAATAAGAAAGAACATCACACTTTATAGACAAACAAAAAAGATATCATTGAATGTTCATTTCAAATAAGTAACATCTTTACTTTTATTAGGCAATAGCATGACTAAGTGCAAAACAATTACACAACTCAGTAGGAACCTTAACAATAGTGAATATATGTAATACCTATGGATTGTACAAAAACTATCAACAATCATAAAAATAAGTACTAAGCACACTTTATAATTGAAATACCACTTTTAATTACAAGTCATCCCTCCATTAATGCAAACTATAATAGTAGTCTTTTGTGCAATATTATGTCTATATTAAAAAATATCATCACTCTTTACAAATAAGCGAGATATATACTTTTAAATGAGAAAATATTGACTAAATGAAAAGGATACTAGGACTCAATACAAACTATATTAGCACGTGGTAAATTCATTATCACAAGTATATACAAAAGTTACTACCACCCATTTGAAATAAGTAATAACATCTAGAAAAAATAAGAATAACAACTTTGACTACAAACCGTACCCTACTTTAACGCAATTCAATACCAAGTCTAAGTAGAAAAATTTGTCATTATTCATTACAAATAAGAAAGATGTACATTTTTAATGGGAATTTATTGACTAAATGAAAAGAATACTATGTATCAATACAAACTATAACAAAGTAAATTTAACACCACCACTATGCATGTTCCTCAAAATGGGAATACTATCTCTGAGTAAAAATTATACACTATCTTAATACAAACTGTACTAGTACTGTATTTCTTCAATACTACACTTACATTTAAAAAAACCATCACTCATTATAAATAAGCAAGATATACTCTCCTAAATAGGAAAATATTTACCAAATAGAAAGAATGCCATGTCCTGATATAAATGGTCAGCATTTAGTTCTTCTCTCATTAGAAACTATTATATAATTACGTATCATAACTCACATAGGGGAGTAGGATAAAAACTTATTAAGGCTCTCCAAAACTTTTTTGACTATTACTCTAAAATTATGTCCATCCATAGTGTATAATGTATAGGACTTAGCTTATATCGTTATTTGTGTCTTTTATCGTTATTTGTGTCTTTTTCTTGATCCTTTCCACCCATTTTTGACACAAAAACTTATAATATCTTAAGCTTGCAATATAGAGTGAAAAATAATCAGAAAAATAATGAGACAACAAAGTAGGGAACTTTGGCAATTTGGCTGCGTAAATTTACCCATCGAACTTCCTTTCTCCTTCTATTAACATTTTGTCTATCCATGGCTCTTATGAATTTTATATATAGATTAAGATGTTATTATATATAAAGAAATTTATTTGGAAGCTAGCTTTTTGACATAAAGGTAAATATTATGTTGAGGGATTAAATGAATTTTGATTAGTGGTGTTTTTGATCAAAACAACGATTATATGAAAGTTCATTTAATATTTATGTTTTCCCACTATATCCTCTCTAGAATAGAGAATTACTAAGTATTTCACTTAAGGAATAGAGAACTTTTAAGATGCTGATAAAGGAAAAGGAATATATACCTATGGATCTAGCTTTTTTTGCTACTATATTTTTCTATGTCCACTGTCTCTTATATGAAGAATGATATATGCCATTATATTTGTAGTATTATTCTTATGGAAATGTGCTTGACTTTGGAGAATATAATAACTTAAGCATTATCCATATATTATATTCTTCCTAATGGCCAAGGTGTGTCATTATATAGAGAAAACATATAAATTAATATTGGAGGTTTAGTCATGTTTGATCATTATTATTAACACTGGCTAGTGTACTTAATATATTCACTAAGTGACTTTAATTTCTGCGTTGATAATACTGATACTACCCAAACAAAACCCAAATAATGAAGACTTTAAGGAAGGTTCATTATGTATGACATATGTATAATTATTATAATATATTGATGTTGTTTGAAATTAAACAAAAACAATGCCTAATTTGTCTTATGGGATAAAATTGCATTATCTTTTTTTTTAACAAAATAAAACATTAAATTGTAAGCCAATATTCATTATGGTACATTAGTAAAAGATAAATTAAACCTTAGGAATTTAATACGAAATAAAATATTAAAATCAAGAATATTAACCAACACTTGGTTGTAATTACAATGTTTGAAGCTTGTACATACTTTTCATATTCTAGAAAAAGTGAACATAGTATGGGAACTCTGTCTACAACTGTAGGTATAGATCTATATTGTCATATCATTTAATTGACGTAACTAGAACAATTTGACCTCCTATTAAGAAGAAGAAATAGTGGTATATTAAGAATTTATAAGAGGTTGTATTGGATTTAGAGAGATAAACAAAGATAAGTACGTATACAAAACATATAAGAAAAGAAAATGAAGGCATCTGGAGACTTCTACAACATACCCTAAAGATTTGTAAGTATAAACTATGTATATGGTCCCATATAGCTAGATTATTTGTAATTATTATTTAGTTGTGAAATGAAGGCCTATGGAGATTTCTACAACATACCCTAAAAATTTGCAAGTATAAACTATGGATATGGTTCCATAGAGCTTGATTATTTGTAATTACTATTTAGTTGTGATTTTTATCATTAAATGGAAAATTATTTTATTTCATGTCTTTAATTGATTTGTAGAAATAGCCTTGAAAATTTCATAAATATCATTAATGCACATGGTTCTACGTACCTTAAACTTTGAAATTTTATTTAGTATTATATCTTTTTTTCTTCAAAATTGGATTTATCAAGAAATTAAATATTATTTTTATTTCATATTTTTAGTTGGAGACTAGAAGCAACATAGAAAATGGATAGACTTATTGAACCAATCTTGTCTAAATAACAATAATGCATTGACAGCCTATTAGAATAGTTACGAGATCTTTGGAAGCAACCTGGATGATATGTGCTTAATTGATTATGCATTTACTACGTAACACATAGTATTTAATAATATGAACTGTTCATATTTGATTTTAGGTACAATTCGGAAGTGAAAAAGCTAAAGCAAATCAAAAGCACTATATTTGAGTCATTGTCTAGAGATTCACAATCATTTGTCTTCATTGAGCTAGAATGAGAAGGATTAGAGCAAGAGAAGACTAGAAAATACATAAAATTAAGAGCATGAAGAGTGCAAAATAGCTCATGGATAACATCAATTTGTCATGGTCATGGTTGTGTCATGGGCGTGAGACATCTCTCACGCCCATGACACAAGTTACATGGATGTGACACTCAAGTCATGCCCATACAAGGTAGGTCACAGTCGTGAGTCATGCCCAAGACACAAGTTGCATAGGTATGACACACAAGTCACGCCCATATAAGGTGGGTCACAGTGGTGATCCCTATGACTCACACTCACGGCCATCAACAACATATGCAGGCCTGTGAAATTGTGTTAGCTCACCCGAAAACCTAGTTTTTAGTACATTACAAGAAAATGGGTGTTTAGTGGAAAAAATTATTGAATAAATGTGAAGGTCTTTTATTGGCAAGCAAATTTGGTGATGGAAATTATCGACCACATGAGTTGAAGAAGAAATGGTTGTCGATAATCTTTAGCGATGGAATAGAAATATTTCGTCAGTGATTTCCCAATGAACAATTTTTTTGCTAAATATAGTGATGGAATTTTAAGTCCATTAGTAACTATACTGACAATAAATATTATTGACGGACAAAATATTGACAATCTGTTTGAACATTTAGTGACGATAAGTTGTGTTCTGTCAATAAATTTAGCCATAAATATCGATGGTAAGTTTTTCTGTCTGTAAATTATTTACTGATGAAATGTTCTTATTTCATTGGTAAATTTAATACTAAATTTACCAATGAATATGATAATTACGTCGGTAATTGCACCGATATTATTTTTTATTATTCATACATTTAAGTTCTAAATTTAATTTTGGTTGGTAATCTTATGATTGATGTTTAATTTCTACAATTTTCTGGTGATAATATATTGAGTTTTTTCTATATTGAATTTATCTAAACAATAAGTTGATAAATATATTGCACTATATTTACATAACTCTAACAACCTAAATAATATATGAAACATTAAGAAACACTTAGCATATAACACGTAAAGAAGAATGACCAATTTTACAAATTAAGTATACAAAAACTAAGAATCTAAGCTGTTATAATTCTTTTGAACTATGAAATTCCCATAAAATTTTCACAATTAGACTAAACATTAGGAAGAGCCTAATCTTTGGAACTTAATTTTAATTGACTTTTATTTAAAGCTTAAATCTTCTTATAGTTATAAAGGTTGCTAAGCAATAATATGGTTCAAATCATAGATATATTTCCTTACTATCTCCACATATATAGACATCATGAAAATATTAAGTGCATTAGTAAGAATAATGACATAATTAATTAGTCAAATAAATCCAAATCAGATTCATTGTTTCAAATTATATAAGTTTACATAGCATGCAACTAATACTTTATTTTTACTAACATAATTACCAATAATATCTACAAGAGCAAAATCCTTTCCTAAAATATGAAATCGATAATCCATAAGTTCATTGGTATGATTTTATTAGAAATTTGGTTATAAAAGACTGACATAGATGGTGCAAGTAATTAAATTTAGTTAATGTCACACAATTGCATATGTGATTTTATTTGAATTTTGGTTATAAAAGATAGATATAAATGGTGCAAGTAATTAAATTCACTTAATATCACACAATTACGTAAGTGCTTTCGAATCTACTATTATAAAAGATAGACATAGATGGTGCATATGACTTATAAATATGAACGTACTATAACAAATAATCCAGGATGCCATTCCTTATACCATAATTCTAACAAACAACATATGTAAATTCCATAGTTGTTTTATTCATCAATAGGCATACATACTTAGCTTAAAGTGTTATCTAATCTATATAATTCAACTCGACAAAAATGTATAATAAGAGTATTTCACCTAATGTAGAATCGTTATTATCTTAATATCGGTAAGATTCAGGAAACACTTCAACTCCTTACATAAAAAAAAGAGGTTAGACACATAAATAGGAAAGTGTAAAATCACAAAACAAACAACTACAACCTATCTATATATGTATACAATACTTAATTCATTAACTTTATAAAAATATTAAGTTTATTAGTAAGACCAAATGACATAGTTAATTAATCATATGAATCTAAATTTGATTCATTATTTCGAATTATATAAGCAATTGTCCTAATTGTAGTAATTATACAAATTAAAAAAGTAACATTGTAGTAATTTTATAAGCACTCCCATAATTCATATGTAATCTATTTATACTTAAAATAACTTAAAATATTCATTAGAAACAAAAAGTAACCGTTTAATGGGTAGGACAGTAGCATTGGTCAATTAATTCTATTACAAACTTGTGGTACATATTATTAAAAGATCAATACGAGGAAACACAAAGGAATAACGTAAGATAAACCTTGAATCATTCAAAAATACAAAAAATTAAAATTTATTATGAAACATTAACAAAGACATAAATACTAGTAAACTAAATATGCATTATAAACTAAAAAGGAAATAATTATGACTAATAGAAAGAGGAGAAGCCAACAATCTTATTTCCGAAAGAAAACTGATGTTCTTAATCTTAAGAAGCTTATTCTGTCATCTTAAAATTTTCCTACAGGAGCAAATTCAATTATAAAAAAGCCAAGAACATCAATTTAAAATAAAAAAGTAACTTTTAGAGGGAAGAATAATAGTAACTCTAACCTTTTAGATAAACAAATGAAATGATACCTTTTCAAACAGGGTGTCTTTTCTAAGTTAGAGACTAAATTATATGGATTAAGTTATTATTTGAAAGGTTTGTTAGATTAAATTAAATTGATTAAGAATTGAATGTAAGCATTTGAATGCCCTTTTAGTTAATGAATAATTTAATTGAGTAGATGATGGATAGCCTTAATTTCTCTAATATTTTTGTTTCATTTTCTTAAAATTATCACCTATTTAAGTTAAGAGTAATTGAAATGGATTTACTTAAGGATGAGCAAAAGCGTAAGCATAGGAATATTTAATGTGCATGAAAATGGACATATTTTTAAAAGTATTTTGCTTCATTTCCATGTCAAATTACCTTACTTTACTTAACTTAGGTTTATTTTCATATAATTATAATAAATTAACTATAGGATGAAATTAAGAATTAGAGGTTATTTTAAGAAAAAAATATGAAGAAAATTATAATTCTTAAAGGAACGTGGATTGGCCTATGCGTTCCTATCTATGCCTATGTGCCAACTCATATCTTATGTGGATTAAGTAAAATAAGAGATATGACCTAGAATAGGGCTGAAGAGAGATTGTTATGAAATTGAAGAAATTTTATTATGTAATAGGTCCTGAGCAATAGTTGTGCCAAAAATCGTATGCTAATTAAAAGAGAAATAATATGATCCATAATATAGGGTCATAATTATTGTGGTAGAAATCATGCATTAATTTCAAAAAAAATAACAAGATTCATGACCTAGGGACTCGGGCATGCCAAAAACTTTGTCTCTTCCATAAAAGACATACATAGATCCATGACATAGGACATGTGTTGAAGGGCATGAAAACATTTATAAACATCAAATATCCTAATTTTTAGACAACTTTTAGAGATTATTGTTTAGAAGGAGTGATCAAATATATCATTTTGGTTTTTAGAGATACACATAAAAACCAATAACATACTTTAACAAGAAGCTACAAGAAGATTGTGATACAATAAGGCATCACTTCACATCACTTCCTTTATATTTAAAAAGAACTCATAATAGAAATCATAAAATTGATTAAATAAATACATGATTATTAACAAATAGATATACCTCTATTCATCAAATATTTCTTTGAGCAAACTTTTAAAATGATGAATAACCACAGTTATGTCTACATTATCTATCTATAGCATAATATAACAAACAAAATATACACTCATATGGAGATAATTACTAAGGTCATAAAAGCATTTCAGTATATACCAACTCTTGACATACGTCAACACTCTTCACATACATTCACACTTCGTAAGTTATTCAATGAAATCAATTGTGATAAGAATTCATTTTTCAACAAGTAGTACAATAAGCAGACTTAGAAGCAACTGTAAGCATTGGGATAACTATGAAAATATCATTAATTGGTTCACAAACATCGCCTTCCATATAATTTTCTAGTTAATTTCATTTTATTATATGAAATATATAATTTTTAATTTTCAATTTCAAGTCTTATGTAACTATTCTAGGCATTTTCTTTAGATTTCAAAGAATTAACCAAGTCTAGGCAATAACCAACTCTCATCAACATCCTTAAGAGACATTTCATCGAACAATTCATAAGCAACCTAAATTTATCTCTACCTAATAATAAAATCACAACATTTTTTCATTATTTACTAACAAAAAAGCATTCAAACATCAAATAAACCAACCATATAAGGTAAAAATGCATAATATGTATAATCCATGAAAACCCACCCACCAACATTCATGTACCCACAATCCATGAAAACCTACCCACGTTCAACACTAACAATGACTTTCAACACTAACAACGAATTTTTGGGAGACATTTGAAAGCCCAAGAGCAAACTTACCTGACAACCAATGGAAAAGAGAAGAAAAGTCATATTGCTCGTGATGCACGCTTGGCTGTCACTCTTGTAATTTTTTCTATGTAGTTTTTAATGTATACTTTGACCTCATCAAAACTTGGCCCTGGTCCTCGTGGCATTTAATTTTGGAATATTCAACGTTTAACAAGTAGCAATTGCGGTCAATTCCCATTGAAAGGTACCACCGGTGTTGAGTCCTTTTTTGTCAGAGGCACTGAATCATGTCACACTGGCCATAAGAGTTGTAAAAAACGAATAAAATTGTATGAGTTGATACTCTTTTGGCTTAAATAAAGTTACGGATTTGAATCTTTTTTACGTACGCGGCTTTTAAGTTTTGAAGTCAGAATTTTGCTTTCTACAAGGAGCCTATTCGGTTCGAGCGAAGATTAATCTGAATATGAATGACTTAAAAGTACCTTCTCATAATTGAGACCCTCCTAAGACACCTTGTAAGTAACTAAAAAAAATCAAGCTCAATGTATTTATTCTATAATTGAGATCTGCTTACGATATCTCGTGAGCAAAAAAAAAAAAAAAAGTTCAATGTATCTAAAAATCATTCGAGAGAAAACTAGGGTTTGTAATCAGATAGCTTATAATTATATTCGCCAAAACATATCATCAAATGCGATATATTTTTTAATCTAATTAATGTTAAAGTTAAATAATTTAATTAAAAATATAGTGTACATTTAAAATATTTAAGTTTCTCTTTTAATTCTAAGATGACATATCACAATTAAAATAATTAATATTTTTTATTAAATTAGTGTATACAAAGTATCATTTATTATTACGAAGAATATTTCCACTTGATGGAGTCATCGTCGGATGACATCTCTGTCTCTGTAATTTCATGGACGATGAAAAGCTTGCAAGGAAGACTATTCAAGTCAATGTTTCAGCAACTTGATTTTCACAAACAAAAGGGAGGACAGTGGGATGTGTTAATTAACCGAACCTACAACGCCAAAGGCTAAGAGAACATCTTTCATCTTGTAAGAAAATGGTTGCTGCGTCTGAATTGTTGCCATTCCTATTCTGTTTTTTTCTATCTTTGAAACACTCGACATTGGCTCAAGATGAAACCCACTTCATCTACGATGGCTTCAATGGATCCAACCTTCTTCTCAATGGCATAGCAAAAATCCACCCCAATGGTCTTTTAGAGCTAACTAACACTTCAAAACAGCAAATCGGTCGAGCTTTCCTTCCTTCTCCACTGAACTTCTCGAAAACTTCGAGTCTCTCTCCTTTTCTACCACCTTTGTGTTCGCCGTATTACCAAAGTTATCAACACTTGGCGGCCACGGAATAGCTTTTCCTATGTCTCCATCTGCGGAGTTCAAAGGAGCTTCGCCATCTCCAAACTTGGGACTCTTCAATACTTCAACCAGTGGCTCATCTTCAAATCATGTTTTTGCAGTTGAACTAGATACCATATTGATTGTTGATTTCGACGACATCGACAACAATCATGTTGGAATCGACATCAATGGACTGAGATCGAACGTTTCAGCTCCGGTGACCTACTTCTCTGACATGGAAAGGATAAACAGGACCTTGGAGCTAATTAGTGGCAAGCCGCTACAGGTGTGCATAGAATACAATGCAACAGACAAGCTACTGAACGTAACAATTGCTCCTATAACAAGCGAAAAGCCTCTCCATCCTCTCTTGTCAACGTTTCTTGACCTCTCCCTAATATTTTCGGGCTCAATCTATGTTGGTTTTTCTTCCTCTACCGGCACAATGGCTAGTTGCCATTACATTCTAGGCTGGAGCTATAAGGAGAAGCCCAACCCAAGTTACTAAGTCAAATGTTATCTCACAATATCGGCAACCAAATATGCTTATCCAGCTGTAAAATCTGATCATATTACTTATCATATCAATTAGCATATATTCAGGGCTCACTGTAGATAATACATTCAATTCAAATTGTATCTGAAACATTATATATGTACATCTCCAAGATCAATACAAAAACATACTATTCTCTCAAAATACTATACCTGTTATATGATATCAGAGCCTCCGACTAACGTCATCTCTTTTTCTTCTTTGATCCTAATGGACACCACTCTTTCTACTACTTCAAACACCACTGAATCCACTATCATCACCCTCAACGCTACTGCATAGGCTCCGTTAAAACTCAATTCAAGCAACTACTTTGCCTGGAAAATGCAATTCAATAGTTTGCTCATAGGCTATGACCTGATGGGCTACATCAATGGCACAAAACCCTGCCCTCCCGCTACAATAACCACCAACAATGTTAATACCCCAAATCCTGCCTATCCCTTATGGATCCGACAGGATCAATTGATCCTCAATGCCATCATTGGTGCTCTATCACCCAACCTTATACCCTTCATTGGCACTGCCAATACCTCCAAGGAGGCCTGGGATATACTTGCCAAGACGTATACTCAAGCTTCTCGTGGAAAACAAAAACAAGTAAAAGCACAACTTAAACAACTTACCAAAGGATCATTGTCGATCACGGAGTATATGCAAGCCATCAAAGTAAAGACTGATGAACTGGCTTTTCTGGGAGTTCTGATGGATCCAGAAGATATCACTGACAAGGTTTTTGAAGGGCTAGATGATTCTTACAATGAGGTGAAACGTCAGGTTAATAGCAGAGACTTTACCACCTCCTTTAATGAGCTCCATGAACGGTTGATCACTGCTGAAGCAGAAATGATTTCTACTCAATCAATACAAATTCCAGTTACAGCAAACTATGCACATCGCTCAAATGGCAGGGGTCGCACCTCAAACCAATCAGGTAATCAATGGCGTTCCCCTAGACAACAACACCACTATCGTCCTCCTACCAATCTGATGCAACACCAACCATATAACAATTGGCATTCACATGGATCAAATTGGCATCAAGCAGTATTGACCAATCCAAGTGGTTCTCAATATCAGTCACGTCCTTATCTTGGGAAATGCCAGATTTGCGGGATTCATGGTCACTCAGCCAAGAAATGTCCCTCTTTTCGGATTGTCCCTGTTGCTCCTAGTCAGCCTTCAGCACCACCGAGAGCAAACTATGCTGCATCTTCTGCTGCCCCAAACCAAGCTCAATGGCTCCTCAATTCAGGAGCTTCACATCACGTTACTACTGATTTACAGAACCTATCCCTGCACAACCCCTACACAGGCAATGAGGACATCATGATTGGCGATGGCACAGGACTTCAGATAAGTCACACAGGGAGTGGTACAATCAAAGCCTTAGACAGAACTTTAAAACTTGACAACGTTTTATATGT
>JANITW010000008.1:61888476-61905536 GCA_027564335.1 Erythroxylum williamsii
CCTTCGATTCCTCTCCCATCTGGTGAGTTCCTCTTCTTTTCTTGCTTTTTTTTTCTCTCCGGTTTCTTTATTACTCTTTCAATGATACAACTAACGTACTTTCCTTTTTCTATGATAATGACAGTTCTGGTTCTGTATGGTTGGACATTATCAACCAGTCATGGAGTCCAATGTTTAGTAAGTAATAAATTTTCTTGCGCTTAACAAGCTCTTAATGTCATTTAGTCTTATGGAAAAATGTTTATGTAGGGATTCTTTTTTACATGGAAAAATGCCACAGCTATTGCTTTATTCAAATCATTCGGACCCTCTCAGTGGTGATGAAGGATCGACAAAAGTATTTCCCTTACACTGCTTCTCACTGTATCCTACTAGAGACAGATTCTTGCAAGTTATATTTATACTTAGGTTGCTAAAGGAGTTGGATATTGCTAAAAACTGATGGATTTACTTCCATGGTTGGTAAACAGAATATTGTGAGCAATATGCAAAAAGGGAGAATATTACCAAGTCTACTGTGGAAGAGAGGAGTGAAGCTGCTGAAGATAAAAGGAAGAGTCTTGAAGAACACCTCGTCAACGATGATGGAGACTTTTTTAAAAAAATTTTGAATTATATTTACCGATGAAATTATATTTTCATCGGTAACAAATTTCGAATTTTATTTACTGACCAAATACTTAGCTCCATCGGTAAATTTACCGACTGACGTTTTAACGACATCGTTGGCCTTCGGTAATTTCTGTCGCTATTTTACATTACCGACGAAACTCAAATGTTTTCCGTTGGTAATTTCCATCGCTAGACGCCCTATTCCTTGTAGTCTAAGTGGTCCTCTTGGTCATAGTAAAAATATGGAAACTAAAATGGCTTAATAATGTACCTTTCTTTGGACCGACACATTATTAGCATGTTATACTAAATGCTTCACATAATTTAATACTCTCATCGTGCCAAAATAACCTTCCGTTGGGTACATACTATCTGGCCAAAATAACTTTCCTTTGAGCCGATTATTCTGCATAGATATGAAATTAAATTACCAGTCATCTAGTCAAAATAATCTTCCTTTGGGCTAAATATTCTACATAGATGAAAAGTGCATGATCATTCTAAATTAATAAATTTTACCCAATAAAGGTTACTGTGGCAACATATTGGTTCAATCTATTTAATTCAAAATGATAAGCACCTAAAATTTAGGTAAAATAAGGTAATTTAATTATAATTAAAAATGGACAATTAATTAACCCCAAATTTTGACTTCAATTAGTTATTACTAAATTATAACCTTAGTTCGAAATAAGATTATATAACAGTAGAAAACTTTATATTTTATATGTATGTATAAAATTATTTAATTTAAACTTTAGGTTATATATAAAAACATAATTCCACTGTTAAAGCAAGTCCAAATGTAAAAAATAGGTGAGTACTAAATAAATGAATCCCACAGACATGTATTGTCTTCCAAATGTAAAAATAGGTGAGTACTAAATAAATGGTAAGGAAGTCTCGACCCCACAGACGACGTGCTCTGTCTTCCAAATGTATAAATGGATGATTATTAAATAAATGGTAAGAAAGTCTGTCAGACTTGATAAATACAACAACTGACAGGTTAAAACGCGGATAAGACCATGAGACGCGCCTTCAGTTCAAATGCAGAAACGGTGCAAGCGTCTGTGTTAGAGAAACACTGTTTCTCTGACGAAACGATGCAATTGTGAAACTCGCGTGCAAATCGATTCAATGGCCAGTGAAGCCAGATTCAACATAAAGATTTACTCCGCCTAACAAATGGTGAGGAATTCCAGACTTCTCTTCTTCAGTAATTTTATTTGTGACTGTGTCTAGTCCCTTGTAAACTTGCATTTTATTGGAGTTTATGATTTCTGCCGGAAACTGGTTGGCAAGGTCAATGGAGAGACGGGACTTCCCAGTTCCTGTCGCTCCCATTACGAACACAATCCTCTCCTTTTGCTATCTTCGACATAACATATCCATTTTGAGTCTGCCAGTAGGAATATCGATCAAATGAGGTGATTGTTGGCAAATGGACATGGAAAGTTTCATTTCTGAATTACCTGATCTCTCCATCGACCTTGCCAACCATTTTCCGGCAGAAATCATAAACTCCGATAAAATTCAAGTTTACAAGAGACTAGACAGTGTCACAAATAAAATTACTGAAGAAGAGAAGTCAGGAATTCCTCACCATTTGCTAGGCGTAGTAAATCCTTATGTTGATTTTATAGCAACAAATTTCTGCAATCTGGCTTCACTGGCCATTGAATCAATTTGCACGCGAGGGGTGCTTCCAATCGTCGTTGGAGGCTCCAGTTCATACATTGAAGCTTGGTCGATGATGAAGACCTCATATTCAGATCGAAATACGATTGTTGCTTCCTTTGGTTGGATGTGTCAATTCCTGAGCAGCACGGGTTCGTGTCGAAAAGAGTTGAGCAAATGGTTAAGAAAGGGATGGTTGATGAGGTTAGGAAGATTTTTGATCCAGAAGCAGATTATTCCAGAGGAATCAGGAGGTCAATTGGTGTCCCTGAGTTGGATAGGTACTTGAAATGTGAATCAGTCCTTGAGGAAGAAAACTGTGCTAATTTGCTTCATGAAGCAGTACGTGACATCAAAAGTAACACTTGCCATTTAGCTTGTCGTCAGCTGGAGAAAATTCCTTACAACCTTAATGGGTTCACTATCAAAACCAGACGTAACCTTGTCCCTTACCCTATCACACTCCTCCACCTGTGGCCGATCACTCAAAGCAGAAGAACGTGGTATTCGTCTCATCAAACTGCTCCTAGAATGTGCAAACCATGCATCATCCGGCAACCTCCACCGTGCCGACGCCTCCCTCAGAGCGATCGCCGAGCTCTCTTCTGTCACCGGAGACTCCATGCAACGCCTGGCTGCCAGATTCTCCTCAGCTCTTGCTATTCGCATACTCAAGTGTTGGCCTGGCATATACAAAGCTTTAAACCATATATTCATGGTAGTAAAAACAAAATGAATTACTCCAACTTCGGCTCCCTTTAACAACCTTATTTTGGGAATTCCCAGTAACGCTAATAGATAGTGAAGGCTAGGTATATTTACTGTGAAGTTAATCAAGCTGCAGATTGACCAGCCAATTAGCCCAAGTTTCTAGAACTAGGCATTTATTGATATCAAAACTCGCCTGTGGATTGTGCTACTATCCTTCTAGAGGATATATCTGAAGTTTCCTTTCTCCGCTTAGTACTTTAGTATGTTTGTTCTTTCCTTATTATTTAAAAAAAAACAAAATGAATTACAGATTTATCATTTGAGATTTCATTTGATTTGGGTTATGGTTTATTATTTTCTTCTTTATAATCGGCCGAGATTGACATTTTTTGGGTAAAAGTAATTTTAATCTCTTCATTATCTTAGTCTGCGATTAACGGAGAAACAAGTAAACACTGTCGTCATCATCGGAAAAAAAAAAGCATTCAGTTTTAGACGGTTAGTGGTGGGTACTAATGTGGAGTTGATGAACATAATTATCTTATTGACGACACCGTTTATGGAGGTCATTCATGGTATTTAAGAACTTATGTGTATTTTTATTGAAAGAGAATGTCAAAAGAACTCTGAGTGATGTTCGGCCCATCATGCATTTTCAAGCATTTCTTATTCCTCAGTCAAAATACTTAAATAGCATATTACTGGATAGCATTCCTGAGTTCAGATTTATTTACATCGAATTCTCTAAATTCGAAAGAAATGATAATGAACTATATACATCTTTGCTTGGCAAATCAGGACCAATTTTGAACCTGGTAGAAACACATAGGTACAGAAAGCATTCCATTGATGAGGATGCAAGCAGATGACTTTCTGTTACACTACCCGGTTACCAGAACATAACGCAGCAGCTTTTTTTAGTTTTCACTTCAAGATTTTAGATTCAATTTCTTCCAAGCTCAAACCTTTAGTCTCCGGCACAAAAACAACTGTGAAGAAAAGCGACAACAGAGCAATAGCCCCAAAGAGAAGGAAGAGATTGTCAGTTCCAAGTTTTTCCTGCAGAATCAACAGATATTGATGAAGTTAACTTCTGCACCAGTGAGGACAAAGGATACCAATTAGAAGAAAGATATTTAGATGATTAAAATATAATGGAAAAGGAAAAGAGGCACAAAGGGAAAGATTAAAGCTGATAAAACCAATACCTTCAACGGTGAGAACGCAAAGGTTACCATGGCATTGGAGGCAAAGTTAGTCAGTACTGCAAGACTAATTCCCCTTCCTCTTGTACGAAGTGGGAAGATCTCTGACACCATTAGCCAACTAATAGGCCCAAACGATACCTGAAATGAAATGAAAGGAAGAGATTTTCCAAATTCAGATATCAGTAATCACCCGGCCCAAATGGGAAAAGGAAGTGTAAGATTAAATATGTGTACTAATTTCTTCTCCTGCTATCTCAACTTTTAGTTTTCAGTAATTACTATGGCAGAATAGCAGAATCATATACAAAGAAGAAGTAAGTTTCGAATCATATCCAAAGAAGAGGTAAAATTCAGTAATCTCCAATGGAACCTATGTACTTGCCTGATAGCAACCAACATAGAGCAGCAAAGCAGCCACGGCCAGAATAGGGAATCCTCCTAGAAACTTATAGTAAGCAGAAAGCATAAGCAATGAAACAGCCTGCAACAAGAACAGAGAAAGCAGATGCTTTTCACTCTTCAAATGTAGACAAAATAAAATATTACAACAGGTAGTGTGCGTACAATCCCTCCGACACCTCCAATTAGTAAGGGTCTTCTCCCAATATCATCAACTTTTAGGACAGCTATCCATGTCATCAGTAGCTACAGCAGATAAATCAGAGACAAATAGTTCATTGCTTCAGGAATTGGAACAGATATGGCTATAAAACTAAGTTTTAGTTTAAATTGGAAAAACCCTTAGAGAGGTACCTTGAACAGACCTACTACAACTGAAACTCTGGTAGCATCTGCGGCAGCAGAGAACCCAGCACTCTTTTGTATTACAAACAAAGATTTTATTATAGTTTGAGTTAAATGGCATAAAAGAAAATACTTCCATATTGGAAATGGAACAGTTTATTAAAACATTTTGTTGGATACCTGTAGAATTTGACCTGCGTAATATAGAACACTTGGTTGACCAGTTATCTGCCAAAATCAGGTGATCGGTACAAACCAGATATGATTTCTCTTTCTTTACAACCACGCACAAAATAGCATGAAAGAACAGGTAATAAATTAAAAAGATGAGAACCTGTTGGAATAGCACCAATCCCCCACCAATAATGAAGGCTTTCAAACTTGGTCCTTGGAAAACTTCCAAGAAATTCCCCTCAGATTCCTCCTCGGAATAGGCAGACTTCAATGACAAAAGGGTCTCTTCTATTTGCTGCTCAGATTCCTTGTCACCAAGAGGCCGGCCCCTTAGTTTGCTGAGGGCATAAATGGCCTTCTCTTTGTAATCTTGTAAGGATCCTTTCCCCTGAACCGCCCTAAGAAGCAACCAGCGTGGAGAGGGCGGGAGAGTCCACATGCCTAGTCCCATAAGCAAAGCAACTGGCATGCCAAATCCATACATGTAACGCCAACCCCCAACTGCATCAATTTGGAAGCTTCCTACAGAATATCCTAACTGTAGACATTTTCAGGACTAAGCTATTTATGAAAGGTAAGTTACTAAGAAGACAGAGAATAATGTGTCACACCAAAATTCCCAGAACTATGAATAGCTCCTTTAGAGATACTAGAGTTCCACGAATCTGTGATGGGCAAGTTTCTGCAATATATAGAGGAGCACCATGCATGGCCTGTAACGTAGCAACATTTATAAGATGTTTGAATTAGTTATCTGTCATCATTCTATCATACAAAATTTATTGTACAGTAATCTTATGTGGTAAGAGGCTCACCAAACCAATACCAAGTCCATAGAGAAGGCGTCCTACTAAGAGAATAACAAGGCTAGGAGCATAACTAGTTACCAATCCACCAAGAAAATATAGTACAGATGCTGTGATAAGTTCCCTTCTTCTTCCTTTATTTACAACACATGCAAATGTATAGCAGACATTAGTTGAGAAGTTCCAAGTATCTAAAATGAACAGAGTAGCTAAGAAAAGTACCCAGAAAATCTGCAATTGGGTAGGCAAGGAGGGAACTAAGGAGAGCTCCATAAAGTGAACCACTAACCTACATTCAAGTCCATAAGTCTTCAGAAAAGACCGATTCATTGACAAGAAAACAGGACAAAAGCGCTTCTATAGTCAATGGAGAAAGAGCAACTAGTACAGCCCATAACCCATACCACAAGGCCAAGCTGAACAGCTGAAAGGTTGAACCATGTTGTCCCACTAAGTTCAGGTGACTGATAAATTGACAAAGTAATTATCAAATTCAAGAAATATTGGTTGTAAGATAAGTTACAAGAAGGGTAACTTGTAAAATTAGAGAAAAGGCCACTAAATTTTTGAAGCACCTGCAATGATATTGCAGCACCAGAAGTGGCACCAATGTCATAGCCAAACAGCAATCCTCCCAGAGCTGGGAAGAGAAACCTATAACCCATAAAGTGAACCAATTCACAAAAAAAGTAGCAGAAGAAGTGACATAACATCCGATAAAAATTCATCAACACAAGCTACATTTTGATCTAAAGCCTTCAGTATAATGCCTTTAGTCCTGGAACACAAGAAAAAGATGTCAAAGAACTCTAAATGAAAATTCCATTAGGATGTTATTTTCACCAATAGCTTGTTCAATCCACTTTCGCTGATCGCTTTAACAAAAGGAGCATATGTTTATCAAAATTGATTCAAGCATGTGCCACACACCTATTTGGGAGTTCCTATCGCTACTAAAAAACTCAAGGAATAGAGTGCAGGCCCCTTATTGTCTCCATCGAAAAGAGAATATCAAGCTGGAGTGAAAAATTGCTTTCCTATGGAGGTAGATTGCAACTGGCTATCTCAATTCTCAATAACTTATATATCTACTGGCTTTCACATACTGCCTTACCTAAGAGTACCTTGAAGAAAATTGACAGATGTATAAGAGATTTTGTATGGGATGGACAAAACAACAATCATGGAACCTCCCCCAAAGTTAAATGGAGCTCAGTATGCCTACCTAAGGATTATAGAGGACTTGGAATCACCTCAGCTAGTAGAATGGCAAAAGCTTTGTTGGCTAAGAGACTATAGAGAATAGGTGTGGCAAAGGAAAGTCTTTGGGTGAAATGGATTCACATGGTACACATCAAACAAGAGAGCATATGGCTACTCAAAGCAAATCTACACAATCCTATGCATTCCAACAGATACTGAGCATAAGGCAATTCATGCAACCTCATGTCAAGCACTTCATAGGAAATGAAAGGGATACAACTTTCAGGTTTGATAATTGGCATCCCATGGGGCCATTGTACTTCACTCAATAATACCAAACACTGAGAGGATCAATTCCTGAGAGCACCAAAGTGGAGATGCTAATACAAAATAGAAACTGGAGCTGGCCTTTCCATTCAAACAGAGTCACCAGCACTATCATGAATAATCTAGCAAGCTACCAGCCTGATCAATCACAAACAGATTCAATACAATGGGAGCTACATAGCTCTAAAACTTTCTCTATTGAATCTTGTAGAAGGCTGCTTTTAAGACGTATAATCAAATTTCAATTCCATAAACTCATATGGTACCCAAACATTGCTCCAGCTCACTCCTTTAAACTGTGGTTAGCAGCACTACAAAGGCTGCGAACTAGAGACAGACTAAAATTTCAAGTACCAGCCACCACATGTCCACTCTGTGCTAACCTTTTGGAGACTATATCACTTGTATGTCAAATGTGTATATGCTAATCAATTGTGGAGTCAGTTTTTGAAGGTTTTCAATTTGCAGAAAATAACCAAAATTGGTTTAGCACTCTCAAATGGGCCAGCAGACTGAGATGTAATGATAGAGGTGATCAAAAACTATTCAAAGCAGGATGCTATGCTAGTATACTACATTGGAGAATGAGGAATGCTAAATTGTTCGGAGAACCTAAGGATATTCTGGATTACAACTGGATGGGGTACTTCACTAAGCTTAGGTTGACTGCTATGACATTTTCATATGGAGAATTCGTCACAAGAGGCCTTAAAATGAGATTGAATCTCTAGATTAGTAATGTTGGAAGTTGTTTTATCACTGGAACTGAAAATGATCTTCTTGCAAAGATCGTTGCAACTCCATTTGCTAAGGAGTGGCTGTTTTGTAATATCCTGTAACTATTCATATTTATGAAATTATCTACATTTCAAAAAAAAAAATTCAAGCACTCAAGCAGCATAGTTCAGCATCTAAAGCAACAAAACTGAATTACCCATAAACAACAGACAAATCAGAATCTCCGGAATCAAAAGAAGAAGACGAGGAACTCACGGTAATACCACAGATGCCCAAGAAAAAACTTCCTGATTTTTCACATCACTTACAAGCGATTCTGCTTCCTCTCCAGCAGAATACTCAACCTACAGGAAAACAAAAACCCTAAAAGAACTAAAGAGAAAACATAACTAAAAGTTGACAATTCATGAAAACCTCAATAACACCTGTAAAAGGTTGACTTTTTTTCTGTGACAAGGGAGCAATGGTTGATTAGAGAAAATGGGTATCTTGGTATTGAGACGAGAAGAAATTTTGACTGATGGGTTTTGGTCGTGAAAAGCGTATAAACAGAGAGAGTTTGGTTTGAGCTTGGGTTGGTGAAACTGGGAGTGATACTTTAAGAGCTTCAAGGGGTGTGAAGTTGATGCAGAGTAAGCCATAGTAGAGCAAGAGCAAGAGCAAGATCAGACAATTGTGAAGGAGCTGTTCCCCGCTTTTTGTTTTCTTATGTGTTAATTCTGTGGTCTAAAATAAAAGGAGCTTCCATCCTGTTGTTTGATACGGACAGCACCCCATAAAAAAGATCATGAAACATGATGTTGATCATTCCAATTCCGCAGGAATGCGATTCCCTTCGTACAGATTTAGAGTTGAATACAAATTTTGTAGTTGTTGAATGGAAAACCATAAATGTATCTCATCTGCATTCGGTACTTGGATGCAATATCAAAGCTCATTCATTTACTTGGCCAACCATCGACGTATAGAGCATTTAATTTAGTATTGACTTTGTTGTATAAGATAAGAAGGATAAATAGACAAGAAATAACAACCTAAACCACCTCCCCTGACTTTCCGCTTCGCAAGACAAAGTCTGTTTTTCCTTTATCATCGCATCGCATCGCATGGTGCCAACGGCCTTTGTTTGCATGTAATGTAAGAGAAAAATTAACATACGTCAGAGGGAGGGCGGGCGAGAGAAAGCTCAAGAGTGGGGAAGGCGGACATAGAACATCGGAGTAATCTCGTGTTTTATGCAAGAGAACAAGATATAAATATACATCAACATCGTTTCGTATCTCATCTTGTCGGTCTCTTAATCTTCAGAGTTTACTCTCCAGGCCCAGAAAGATTGATAAATCACATATTCTCATTCTCTCTCTCAAAAGTAACAAAGGGCATTGCATTAATGGAGGATGATTGCGATGACATTTTTCAAAGACAAAGGCATGTTGTGGCCAATAACAATGGCAAAGTAGGGAAGCCACCGACGAGACTGCAGAAGCATGCACCAGCATCTCTTGTGCTTGATCAGCTCCCCACCAATCCTATTGTCCCCGAGGCCTCGGGTTCGCGTACACCGATTCCTCTTCTGTCCCCACTAGTCTTGTCCCCACAACCATTGCCACAAGAGGAGGCAGAGCAAGAATTTGTGTTCCACAACTGTTGTGGGCAAGATATGATGTTGCCGGAGCCAGGCAAGTGCCAACATCCGGCAATGTCCGCCGGATACATGGACCCATCATCATTGTTTTGTTTCTTTCAATCTAAATGTGTGCTTGTCAATCATACACAATAAGGACAGGACGGATTCTTATTTTGCAGTAACAGCAGGCTAACCACATCAAATCAGATTATCCGGGCGTTTTTGATTACGGTTTGATCTAATTGTAAGATATTGGACTTGAATCTCATATCGATATGAAATTTAAGTCTCATATTTTGCAATTAGGTCAAACTGTAACTTTTTTTTTTTTATCTTTATCGTGAACTATGTTTATTTCTTGAGCAAGGCAAGCATTTTTGGTGCCTTGCCTGGTGCCCGCCTTACATCTATAACATACGAGGGTTACGCCTGTCGCTCTCTTCAGGATGAATCCTCACCGTTGTATGTTTCTCTTGATGTTGGCCCCTATATTCAGAAATCACATTCATTACTGACTTTTGTCGTTCAATGGAAAAGGACTCCAATGCTATAGATCTCTAAGTTCAATTGTTTCGTTATGAACCGCGGCATATCCGAATGTCAAATGACAACACTCATTGCTCGATCTACAAGCTAGACTTAGGAAGGCATAAACTCAAATATTTTTACCTAAACAATACCCAATAGATACCATGTGGCATCTCACAGATGTTTGTACAACAAGAAAAAAAAAAAGAAAAAGGACGAGGCGTCACTGAACAAACAATGCGGGTTCTCAATCAACTACAGATGTCCAAGTTTATAGCGTAATCGAAATTACAAGTCCCATTATAGGAATGGAAAATTTCAAGTTAACTCCTCGAATAGCCAGTCATAATATAGGGGCCAAAAAAGCTCTTCGTTTATGTACAAATAGGATAAATTGAACAGCATCCCCCAAAGTTCTAAATTCAGGCATCTTCACTCAATTGTCGCTGAAGAAATATTTAAGTTAAACAACCCATGATACCTCCACTTTACTCTTTTAAGGCAAATGCCTACTTGATAGTAAACGGCATCCTCTTAACGAAATCAGAAGTCAAATTCTCCACTTGCCTGCAGACAAATGCCAGCATTCAGGAAACGAATAGCAGATTTCAGTTTCATCAAGAACAAAACGGCCAACATAGCCTGAACAAACTATCCAGTTTTTATCCAGAACAACCTTATTAAAGAGAATGTCCTTATTGTTTATATGCATAATGCCATCCTTGAGAGTGCACTTCCACCTGCTCTTGGTACGAGTCACCTATCCAAGCAAATTTAAAGATTTCACATTGAGACTGCATCATATATAATCAACATCAAATTGAGGTGGCCAGCAAATGAGAGCAATTAATACCTTATCAAATTGGGCCAAAACCAAATGTTGAGTGTTCAGCTCCTCTCCTTGGCCCACATCATCTAAATCATCATCATCGTCATCCTCATTAAGTGGCTCGTCGTCGTCGTCATCATCTCCCATATCATTTTGAGGGATAACAGCTGGTGTGCTTGCCTGTAAATCTAGACAAGCAGAGAAGAGACACAAAGACATCAGCATACACAATGATAAATAGTGCAAGTACACATACACACATATGACACGTAAAGATGCAAAAGACACACATATAGTGTTAGTCTTTAACCCCTTTGGTATATCTTTTACTTGACTTATCATTAGGAGCACAGCAGATACAACCACCACCCCCACAATCCACACTAGTGAACACACATGGAATGAGAATTTAACAATTAGTACAGGTTTCGCCAAACTTACCAGGAGCTGGAGTGTTCGCAACATTGTAATCTTCATTGACAACTCCTTGATAGTTGTAGATCTTTAAAGAAAAGCAATTAAAGTTTAAATGCAGATGATCAATACCATATCGGTAAATAAAAGCATTACTAGACATAGTTGACTTCAAAAAACATGCGCAGCCTCACACCATGAAGGGCATCTGATGAGAAATGTTCCAGTGTAAAGTATAGTACGACCCTATTACTGAAAGAGGGAGTGCGACTTCAAACCCTTGTTTCAGAATTATATTGGGAAGAGAAACACACTTAAGATAATTACTGCCTCAAAAAATGATCTTATTTAAGAAGTTATATATACTAGACATAAATCTGTCTCTGACAATTATGTGGCTGACTAAGAATTAGTAAACCAACATGTCATTTTCTTTTTTTTTTTTTGGTTGGCCAAGTAAAGGAAAGAAAAAGGATGAAAATTCTTTTATGGTCATAAAAGAATGGTCACCAACTACGGCTCCATCAATGTCTGCTTACAAAAGGAAGAATGAAGTGAGCCTTTGAAATTGATCATAAGATCGATATTTCTCTTTTCTCTTCTTCTTTTTTTTTTTTTTTTTTCCTTTTAGGAAGCCTGTCGAATCATTAAAGGCCCAAACTCTCTCCCCACCCTTATAGTGAGATGAACCCCAACCATTAGACTGCCATAAGGGCATCGCTATGATAAGTGCTCATCTCATTGAATAAGAATCAAATAACACTTATGGATTACTTATAAGACCTTTAACCTTTTTTTATTCTACCTGGGTACATATCTAGGTTAAGTTTACACAATATGCCTCGACTGAGTACAGCACCCTGCATTGGCAGGAGCAACACTGGTTAACTTTCCCCTTACAGAGTGGGTATTCATTATTAGACAAGTAGCATTAAAGAAAGCACAAAGAATGCATGTTCAGTTGCACTTTTGTATTTTAATATATTCAAATGGGGATGGAGTGCTAACGTTAGGAGTTGAAAGCACATCGTCATAAGGATCTGGCATGGGCCCATCAATTTGAGGAATTTTGAAAGATGACCTTCCCATATCTGCCACGCTCTCTCTATCAACAGCTACTGTGCTGCGTCTACCATCATTCCCTTGACTTACCTGAGAACAGAAAATCAAGTTTCTAAGATTAAGCAACTCCTTGAAAAGAAATAACCAAAAAAGGCTTCTAAATATTAATAATGATGTAGTTTTATAATTTCACGTCAAGAAGTTACAAAACGGAATCAGAAATTACGCATTTTCAATTTTGAATAAGCAACAGTAATTTGCATAAACTTTGAGACAATTATGGAACCAAAAACAATAATCACGGTTGTTGAAGTTTGATGCACTTGGGAAGATTCTATGTGAGAAGCCGACAGTGAAGATATATCTCTCACCTTCACATCCAGTGTTTAACCAATCAAAGCATTTATCATAACTTGTCATGATCAAGAGTAAAAATCAAGATATGTTTAAACATATCTATTATATATATAATATATATAATCTAATAACAACTGAATGCTGAGAACCCCCAGGTAAACCATCTAGCCTGTCAGATGAAGGCAATATTAACTAGACGGGCAAATTCCAATTGCCACATTGCTAAATGGTAGCAAATTGCAACAAAAACTTGTTATATTAAGTATCAGCCAGCTGAATAACTCCCATTAACTATTATTACAGAGAAACTATTAGAGCAAGTCATTGGATTTGAACATTCATCTAACAGAACCATCTTTTCTTAGTTAGAAAAGCTCAAAAACATCTTTCCCCCTATAACCAGGACCAAAATCAAGAAGAAAGAAAGCAGGATAAATAAAGGGACTATGGCATGCCAAAGACAGTTGCTAAGGGTTCGGGATCATTGATGGATTGAAGCCAATTTGACATACTTATATGTGTAGAGTCAGAACTGAACCTGAAAAACTGCAAATGTAGAATCACCAGCTCCATCTTGTTGAGGTATGAATCCACCATTATTATACTGTGGTGCAAGATCCTCACGCTTTCGCTTACCAGAAGACATTGTGAAGAAGTCCTGAAAGTTTAATCAATCTTAATTAATCAATCTTAATTCTCACAGAAAAACTTAGATTTATTAAGTGATAAGGAAAAGAAGAAGAAGAAGGCAATATATTTCGAAAAATAAGGCAAATCCTTCAACTTTGACAAGCCTCAAAGTGTTCAGTTATACAGCATTCTGCGTATAAACATAAGCAATAACAAGCAACAAACAGTCACCTGTGTAAGGGGTTGGCGAGAGTTTCCTCGGTCCACCTCTTCCCGCCCTTCCACATAAGCTATAACCAAACCATTACTTATAAAGAATCTTGGAAGCAAAAGAGATTCACTGATGTCACAACATGCTTACCAACATTGACATCAAGAGGAGGCCTCTGATTCATCCAGGAAGAAGGAGGCTGCTGCAGAAAACAACACAGTGAAGTAGTCATTGGCGAACACCCATAATAATGAACAGATAAGCAGAGATAAACTCTGGCAATAATCTTTTTATCCTCATCAATCATCCCTCATATCCCAACCCTTCCCAATAGATAAGAGATCACATTTTCCACACATAGTCACTCCCTCGGAACATGCTTTCAAATAGCATCTTTTAAGTGAGAAAAACAGTGATACCATGTATGGGCTAGGCCTTCCAGCTTTTGATTCAGTGCTGCCAACAGTACCACTCACAGGGGTGGGATAATCACTACTAGTTCCAGTAGGAATATTATAAATTGAGGAATTGTCCACACTTCCGGGTAAAGGCGTCTGCACATTTGGTGTCTGCACATTACCAGGTAAAGGTGTCTGCACACTACTTGGTAACGGTGTCTGCAAGGGAGTTTGCAACGGTGTCTGCAAGGGAGTTTGCAAAAGAACAGATAGAGAATTCAAACAGAACCCCGTAAAGCAGACAGTGAACTCAATACAAAAGGCCTTCAAATTCATCCCCTTAGTGGAAAGAGTAGAAAGCACACAAAATTCAAAAGACCAAACGAAGAAAGTGTACTCCAGATGCAAATACAGGTAAGCAGTTGCCTATAGAAGAAGCAAACTATAATCTTGCCACGTCAACAATTGACAGAAATGACAACTACGACAATGAAGAGAAGGTAAAACTCACAGGAGGGAAGAGCATCTCGGCAGTTGGAGTCTCGTACTCTTCAGTACCCTCGTAGGGTACATTAAGATCGTGAACTGGTGTGGGACCTCCTGCTGCTGCCTTTGAAGCTGAAGACCTGTCTATCGGACCCAATATCACTCCCGCTTGCATCATCTTCGTCTCCCAAGTCTACCAAAACACGAAAAACCCCCAATTTCAAAATTGAAAAAAAAGAACAATATGAAACCCTAGCACAGTCATTTCAGATCCAAACAAACAGACCAATTCGCTAATCTACGAACAAGAAGCGAAACCCTAATATAGTGAGAATAGGACGAGAAATGTTTACTCCTTGGAGCTCGCTGAGGACACTCTCGCCGGGCCCACCGTTGAGGAACTCTTCGCGGACCTTGTTGATAACGTCCTCGATGACATGGATGTAAACAGTGCTGGTGGTTGACGACGTCGCCATCTTACCTCCCAATCCCTCCGTCTGATTCTGCTGTATGTAAAAGTCCCCTTGTTTGTTTCTCGAGAAAGAACGGGAAAGTATCAAAACGAAACTAGGAGAGAATAATACGAAGGATATTGATCATACAGATTCTGAGAGGAGGAGGAGAACTCTAGGGTTGATACCGGGAATGGACGGATCGGGCGGGGACAAAGGGAAATCGGATAAAGGAGACTAAAGTGCGGAATATAAATAGGTTTGCATCCGATTATAAGGAGTGACTCTCCACGTGTCAACATCTGCAGCCCTCTGGCCTGGATCTGTTTTGTTTTTCTTTTCTTTTTTTTAGTTGTTTCTAGTGTCTACTTACTCTACAGCCTTGGTCCTTGGACCCAGTTTGTAATACTAAATAATACGAAGACAGACAGGCACGCGCCGGCAGCTGAGCCTGATATTTCTTGTACCTTGGAATGGGAGCGTGCGTTTGCTTTTGCACAGCTGTGCGGTTGTTTCTTCTTTCACAGTTTCGCCCTTTGTTGGTATTATAAAAAAATTAGGGAATAGGACCGGTGTTTTATTATATGTCATAAATTTTAGTTTTTTATTTATATAGAATTCACATTCAGTTATATGAAATTCACACGAAACTCGTATAAATAAATAGTTAAAATTTATAAGGTATAATAAAATGTCATTAAATTGAATGGAAGATTTGAACTATTGTGTTTAACCTAATAAGTTAAGACTAGGTACAAACACATGTAAGACAGCAAGAAACCTCGAATGTGAGAGGTGCAATTGCACTATAGAATACAGAGTTCGCTCCATTTTTATTCTCATCTTTTGTAAATTTATTATTTCTATTAGATATATAAATTTTATGTGTGCTTACAAGATGTAAATTTATCATTTCTATTAGATATATAAATTTCATTGTGCGACGTAGTGTATACCAAATATAGTGAAACTCATATATCTAGTTAAATTTAAATTTTTTAAAATTTAGTTAATTTTTCATAATCTTTAGTTAAACTTAATTAACCTAATTTGTCGAATCTAACTTTACAGCGAGTTTGGTTGACTATAAAAATTATTTCATTCCTGATATATTTTTGATTATAAATTATTCCTTCGTTTGGTTGAAGAAAATATTCCAAAGGTTTACTTACTTCTTAAATTTGAGGAATAATTAAACTCACTACCCACCACTCCATCTATCTTTATGGAATCTATTCTAAATTATTGGGAATAAAATTAAGAACATGTGTGTAAAGAATAAAATTCCTTGCCGGCGTGATTAAGGTTCAAACAACAAGTGTAAGGAAGATGTTGGGAATTGCTTTGGTCGATTTTCATATTAGAGATTAAAAAAAATTAGGGAATTACAGTTGTTTATGTGTTTTGGATGGTGTGAAAGTGATAAATCAATTTGAAAATTATAATTTGTTTATTTTAAAAGAGTTTAATTAGGGTATAGTCATACTGTGGAGGTTTAATTAGAATTTATTAAAAATTAAATTAAATTTTAAAAAATTAGAACTAACTTAAGTTTTATATATCATGTGGATTTTATGACATGTCTGTCACGTCGAGCAATGGGACTCGTTTGTCTAATAAAAAAAAATCTTCTATCAAGTTAATGGTCAAATTATACATAATGGATTAAGATTTACTAAATTTTTGTGATTTATTTTGACTATTTTGCAAATGGTAAATTTTATTTTAAATATTTCAAATCGTTGTGATCTCATTTGTATTTTAATAAAAATATGTGTTAAATTTATACTTTTTTCCTTTACTTTTATAATATGTTTTTTTGGTAAAAATAGAAATATGTTTTATTTATGCCTACCAGGGATC
>JANITW010000008.1:62047281-62065949 GCA_027564335.1 Erythroxylum williamsii
GGTTTGCAAAATCCTAAGTGGGAGCTTAGGTAGAGGACGTAGGTCTTAGCACCGAACCTCTATAAAAATAGTGTTTGATCTTCTTCCCTACTCTTTACATTTAAATTGGTTCAAATTATTATTGTGTGAATTCACTTCTAATTTTATTGTAGAATTTTTCAAAAAACTTTATAGATCTATTCAACCCCCCCTTCTAGATCGCTAACACCTACTACACCCACATTTACCACATGTACATGAAACACTGAAGGTGGCAACCTTTTGGTGAGTGGGTCTGCAATATTGGAGTTTGTACTAATATGTTCTTTAGACACTTGAAGATTCTAAATCCTTTCTTTCACAACCAAATATTTGATGTCAATATGCTTTGATTTCGACAAACTTCAGCTATTATTTGAATACAGTATAACGGCTTCATTATCACAATAAATATTTAGGGGTCGTTTTATATCATCAACCATTTGCAGTCCAATGATAAAGTTTCGCAACCATATTTTACGACACGATGCTTCATAGCAGGCTATATATTCTGCCTCTATAGTAGAAGAAGCTACAAGTTTTTATTTTTCACTTTTCCATGAAATAGCTCCTCCACCCATCACAAAAACATAACCTAAGGTGGATCTTCTACTATTTAAGCATCTAGCGTGATCAGAGTTGGTATATCCAACGATTTCTAATCGCTCTGACCTTCTGTATGTGAGAATATAGTCCTTTGTTCTCTATAAATACCTCATAACCCATTTTGTTGATTTCCAGTTATCCATTCCTGGGTTACTCAAATATCTACCTAACATTCCCATCATGAATGCTATATCCGAATGCGTACATACTTGTGCATACATAAAAGTCCCTACAACCAAAGCAGAAGGGATTTTATCCATCTCAGCTTTCTGTGTGTCCAATTTAGGACATTGGAGCAAACTAAATTTATCACCCTTTGAAACAAGAGTGTCTCCCGGTGCACAATTCTACATGCCATATCGACTTAGAATCTTATCAATATAGGACTTTTGAGATAAACCAAGTATGCTTTCTTTACTATCCCGGTGGATCTGTATACCTACGACAAAAGATGCATCACCAAGATCTTTCATTTCAAAAGTCTTTGACAGAAATATCATGGTTTCATGCAATAAACCTATATCGCTGCTTGCCAGTAGAATATCATCTACATATAGCACCAGGATAATAAATTTACTCCCACTGAACTTAATATATATGCACTGGTCAACGATGTTTTCCTTAAAACCAAACGAGGTTATCACTTGATCAAATTTTTGGTACCATTGGCGGGATGCTTGCTTTAAACCATAAATGGACTTCTTAAGTTTACAAACAAGGTGCTTTGAATCAATGGATTCAAAGTTCTCCGGTTGCACCATGTTTATTGTTCCATCAACATCTCCATTGAGAAACATTGTCTTTACGTCCATTTGATGTCGCTCGAGATCATAATGAGCTACAAGTGCCATAATGATTCTAAAAGAGTCCTTTGTTGAAACTGGAGAAAAGGTCTTTTTATAATCAATGCCTTCCATTGTCTGCCATTGACTTCATCTCCTCCTTCATAGCTTCAATCCACTTATCATAGTGTGAACATGATTTGGCTCGACTTACAGATATCAGATCATCCTCCACCCCAACGTCAAATTCATGTTTATTGAGATATACAATGTAGTCATCTGATATTGCACTTCTCCGTTCTCTAGTGGATATCCTAATAGGCACTTCTAATTGAGGTTGTTGATTTTTATTGCCTTGAATAGGCAATGTTTCCTGATCAACAGTAGGAGGTATGACAGGTAAAATTGTTTTTTCAACATTTCCTGATTTACAATTTGAATAGTGTCAGGTATGGTTAACCCATCACTTTTAATCGTTACTATAGTGGGAATGTTAACACACACCCCTACAAACACAATATCTTTATTTTTGAAAAATGATCTGGTTGAGGGATTATAGAACTTGAAACCCCTAGATTTTTTCAAGTAACCTACAAAGTAGCAACTAATAGTTCTTAAGTCTAATGTCTTTTCATTTGGCCTATAAGGCTTAGCCTCGGGTGGACAACCCTAGACATGCAAGTGCCTAATACTAGGCTTCTTACCTATCCACAGCTCGTATGGGGTTTTAGTTACTGCTTTGCTAGGAACTCGGTTTAGGATGTAAACTGTAGTTTTAAGTGCTTCACCCCAAAGTGATTCTAGTAAAGAAGAATGACTATTCATACTTCTCACCATATCTTTAAGAGTTCAGTTTTGTCTTTCAACTACACCATTTTGACTAGGAGTCCCAGTCATGGTGTACTGAGCAACTATACCACACTTAGTCAAATATTTGACAAAGGGCCTTGATGTTGTTCACCTAATCCATCATATCTGCCATAGTATTTAACACCACGATCAGACCTGACAGCCTTTATTTTCTTGCTTAGTTGATTTTCAACTTTAGCTTTGAAATTCTAGAACACATCTAAGGACTATGACTTCTCATGAATTAAGTATAAATAACCATAGTGAGAGCAATCGTCTATTAAACTAATAAAGTATTGTTGTTCATTCCATGAAGCCATCGGGAACGAACCACATATATCTGTATGAATCAGTTCCAATAGTTTATTACTCCTATTTGCACATGATTTCCTCATGTTTGTTTGTTTTCCCTTTACACATTCTATGTAGACCTCAAGACTTGATAAATTAAGGGAATTGAGAATTCCTTCAGACACAAGTCTTTTAATTCTTTGTTTAGAGATATGACCTAATTGTTTATGTCACAACATTGATGAATTCTCATTAGTTATGTTTCTTTTAATACCAATGTTACTTAAGTGCACGTTTTCATAATGATTAGTTGTCTTAGAATCCAGTTTGTATAGTTTGTTAACATGAGTGTCGGTGGCTATAACTTGAGAATTTAGAGAAACAACACAATTATCATTTACAAATAGAAAAAAGTAACCAGAGTTGCCCAAATTAGAAATAGAAATTAAGTTCCATCTAAACAACGACACAACAAAAGTTTCATTTAAATCCAAATAAACATCATACTTTAACTGAATTCTAAAATAATCAATAGCTTCAACAGCAGTCGTATTGCCATTTCCCACATAGATGTATTTTTCACCATCAGTTGGCTTTCGGATCCTGAGGCAATCCTGTATAGTGACACTTATGTGAGTGGTAGCATTGGTATCCATCCACCAAGTGCCAATTGGTACTAAAGCCAAATTAACTTCATAACAAACAAAGTTGAGAAATATACCTTTCTTAACACACCAGTTGGTGTACTTTGTACATTCTTTCTTCACATGACCCAGTTTCCTACAAAAGAAATAGAGAATAGCCGTATTCTGTTTCTTTTGTGCACTTTGTACTATTCCAGAGTTTGCAGTTTCTTTACCTTTCTTCTTTTCCTCTTATTGGAATTTCCCTGAGAAATTGTTGCTAAATGAGTGCTTTCAGTCTTCCTTTTCAGCCTCTTCTCTTCTTGCACGCATTGAGCTATAAGCTCATTTAAGGTCCACTTCTCCTTTTGAGTATTATAGAAGACTTTGAACTGATTGAATTGTGCAGGAATGGAAATCAAAACCAAGTGCACGAGTATGTCATCAGACAACTCTAACTTAAGTGCCCTCAATTTTGTGACAAGATTAGGCATTTCTATTATATATTTCCTGATGTTTCCTTTTCCTTTATAGTGTATTGAAACAAGCTTGGTTAGTATAGTGCTTGTTTCGACCTTTTCGTTTACAGCGAATCGATCAGAAATTTACTTAAGGAAACTCTTAAAATTAGCCTTATCAGGGATTCCACCTCTTATGGAGTCCATAATGGAATGCTTCATGATCATCAAACTCATACGGTTTGAATGTTTCCATTTCTCGCATGCAGCTATTTGATCAACGGTACTAATGATGGTTAGAGTTGTCGGACGTTCAAATCTAAATGTAAAGTCTAGATCCATGTAGCCAAGCATAATCATTACGTGCTCGTTCCATTTCTTGAAGTTTGAGCCATTAAGCATAGAAATATTGTTTATGTTAGCAGAAATTGATGACACTTTACGAAAGAAAACAAAATAAAATGCTCACTATTAGTCAAGAAGCTAAGAAGTCAAAATAGAAAAATTTATAAAGGGACGATTACAAGATACTTAACACAACATTATTATTCAATCTTTGGACAAAAATAATAATTTATAACTGGTACTCTTGGTCATAGTAAAAATATTGAAACTAAAACGGCCTAATAATGTGTCTTTCTTTGGACCGGCGCATTGTCAGCATGTTATGTCAAATGCTTCACATAATTTAGTACTACCCATTTTATCAAAATAACCTTCCTTTGGGCTGATAATTGCGCAGTGATGTTTTTAAAAATTTACTTACTATCTAACCAAAATAACCTTCCTTTGGGCCAATTATTCCACATATATGAAATATGCATTCTCTTTCTAAATTAATAAAATTTTACCCAATAGAGGTAACTTTGGCAACATATTGGTTCAATCTATTTAATTCAAAATGATAAGCACCCAAAGTTTAGATAAATTTAGGTAATTTAATTAGTATTTAAAAATGGACAATCAACAAACCCCAAATTTTGACTTCAATTAATTATTACGAAATTATAACCTTAGTTGGTAATAATATTATATAATAGTGGAAGACTGTATATTTTATATGCATGTATAAAATTATTTCATTTAAATTTTAGATTATATATAAAATGAAACATTGGTCACTGTTAAATTAAGTCCAAATGACTTAACCCAAAACTCATATAGCCATCATGCTCAGCCCACCAAGATAAGTAACTTCTGAGCTTAAACGGTAGTATGTGTGGGCTAGCTTAGCAATAAAACGCAAGGCTCTTAAGCCTTTTGTAGTGGGTTTAAATCCCACGTGCACACAAAGAAGAAAAGTGCAATCGTCGGGGGGTGGCTGCAGTTTCTCTGGCCTATGTGCACGCGCCATAGAAAAGGACTCTTTGCAGTTTCTCTGGCGCGTGCGTGATGCTTGATGAAACGATGGGAGCGTTCTAACACTTGGCAGAAATGGTGCAAGCGTCAAAGAGACGCTCTGACAAATGCAGAACAGTCAGGGTCTCAGGGAGTTATCCCTAATGTCTAATGGGTCATAAACCTGAGGACCTATTAAAAAACGGGTCTGTCAAAAAGTTTTATACCAGACTTTAATGATTATCAGTGTGATTTCACCATTTTTACAGCCAAAATTATGTTTCTTAACCAAATGAAAAATTATTTCGACACCAATAACATTATTTACCACTAATCAATTTCAGAATAAGATAATCATAAAATTTCTTATCAAAAGTTTTATCTCAGCCTTGAATAATCAAGAAAAACAGTGAACAACAACCAAAACAAAAATTCAATCATTCAAATTAAAGTGTTCTAGATAAATTAAAAATTAATTTACACTAAAATCTCAAATGATAAATCTTTAATTCATTTCCACTATCATAAACATGCTAAACGGAGTGAAAATGAATTTGCATATCATGTTTAATAATCTACGGAAAGTGCTCTGATACCACTTGTTAGAAATTTAGCCTTATGATTATTATAATCAAATTTCCAAACACTCAATCAACTAGAATCACATGCAAATCGAATAAATAATGATATATATATACAAATAAGAACACTAACCTTGATCCATTACACGGGAGAAGCGTAAACAGTAAAACTTGATGAATTTGTATTCTTCCAAGCTAGGAATCAGAAACCGAATGAATTCTCCTTATGGAACAGAGAAAATTGACAAAACCTGTTTCAAAGGAATGTCAAAAACGTGTTTCTGATTTGGGGATCATATCTCTTTTCATAGTCAAGTTTGACTTATGGTCCATTATGGGTCTATTAACTATAATGACTTGTAATAGGCTTCTACACATCAGACCCATACTAATAATTAATTAATTAATATTTCTATAGGCCCAATTAATTTACTAAAGTTAAATAATACTTTTTAGGCCTATAACTGAGATAGAAATCTACATACATATATTTATATATGTGGCCCATAAAATTCTAACATCATAGGCATATAGATTTGAGTTTTGTGTATGAATGATCGTATTATCATATAGTTTGGTTGTTTGTATGAACCTATAGCTAGAATTTCAATATAATCCATAATTGTTTTATTTGAGATTCTAATAGTTTGTAATCATTAAGGAAAACATAACCTAGGTTAAATGTTGCATCATATGTGGTTATTTCCTTGATTAATTTGTTTTTCCAATTCGTAATGTGACTACCTAATTGAATCTAGAGATCATATCCTAGGTTATTCTATAGTTAAGTTTAATTAACGATAGTATATTGATTAAATATAATTTAAGGGAAAACTCGGATTAATTGATTGTATTATTAACCTACGATTAATAGTTCAAGGAGAGGCCAAATAACAACAAATCATTGAAATATATTTAATTAAGGTGTAGGTTGAGAATGAACCAAAGAACCAGATTCTCAACGAATTTACCACTTTCATCATTTTTGCATGTTTTCTCTAATTTGCTTTTGTTATTTAGTATTGTTTTATTTTCTTATTTCAAACCAAGCAAACCCCCAAAACCCTAAACACCAATTATTTTCATAACAAAGCCTAATCTAACACTCTCTTTAAGATCGACTTAGATTCACCACTACTACAATAGTAGGTCCAGTTTACTTTGACTAGCATTACAACTTGTTGTTAATAATCCTCCCATAAGATTCTTAATATATAAGGAGTTAATTAGAATTGATGAGTCTACATAAAAAGTTAATGTCTTTTTTTTAATTTACTCAACCATTTAAATGTCATATGAATACAAATATAAACTAAAACTTAAAATTATGCAATGTCATTGTTGTAATTTTAGTGGGACCCGAATGTAGTGACAGTTTATTTGATACAACCAATATTTATTAAATGATATGTTCTAAAAATGACAATCATATATAATGTTGAGTATGTTATGAAAGAAATACAATATTATTGTAGTATAAATGATAAATGTTGCATTGAATTAAATATTAAGACTTTAGAAAGGATAACTTGAATACTTAATTGAATTTAGAAAATACTATTTTTATATTATGAACAACATTTTGAAGATGGTAGTTAAAGTCTAATATAATATAATAAATGCATGTGATATCATATCATATAGAGTTGATGGTTACTTCAATGTTAAGCCTTTTTAATTTTATAATATTTAAAATTTTAATTAAATTTCATATCTTGTAAAAGTATAATTAATCATTTCAAACGGTTTAATTTATTGCAAATAAGATGATGTGTAAGTTAAAAGAGAATAATCATATGCTAAAGGCCTGTCCTTATTTTATCTACACATAATCTTTTTTTAAATAAACATTTTAAAAAGATAAGTTATATTTTAAAATGTTCAATATTTAATTAAAAATTTAAAATTGATATTATGTAAACAAAATTTATAATTTTTTTAGGGTTGAATGTGGTTACCCCTTTCATATGTTGTACTTTATAAAGATATAATTTATGTGTTCTACTACTTACAATTATTGATATATTATAAAATAATGATAAGAGTATTGGTATTGAAGATATAACATCAATAACAACATCTAATAGGAATTTCATTAATATGTGAAATCTAAAAATATTTAGTAGTACGCAGCTTTACCCTTAACTAGTAAATAAGTTGTTTTCAAATTACCTACATAAAAAGAGATAGATAGAGAGAGAAAGAGAGAGAGATAGAACTAGGTAGAATATCTAACAAAATGCTATTGGATCAAATGACAAAGCTATTGTTGAGAAAAAGATGACTTTTTTTTTATGAACTGAAAATTGGATTCATGGCGAGATGTTAATAATAATAAGAAAAAGAATAAGAAGAAGAAGGAGAAAATTAATAAAATAATAATGGGATTAATAATAATAATAATAGTAGTAGTAATACTAATACTAGTAGTAGAAATAATAATAATACTAGTAATAACCATTGGTATTGCAGATAAAGTCATACATTTATCACAATAAATTTTGCATTGGTATGTTATTTTATATTTGTAACATCATCTTGATAATACTAAACAATATCTTAAATAATACTGATCCAAATTGTGTCAAAAATAATCTTGAGGTATAAATAATAAAAACTGAAAAATAAAATTTAATAATGATGAGGTATGGATAATAAAATTGAGAAATAAAAATTGGTATTATGTTAGAGTTATCGTGTAGTAAAAAGGGATAAAATTTTAGATAACATCAAACTAAATTATTATAAAATTAAAGTAATATTATTAATTTAATATTGAATTTTAATGTTAGAGTTACTGTGCAGTAAAAAGGGATAAAATTTTAGATACTACCAAACTAAAGTATTATAAAATTAAAGTAATATTATTAATTTAATATTGAATTTTAGACATATTTATTTTTATTTTAACGTATTATAAATTTAAAGTAATATTATTAATTTAATATTGAATGTTAGACATATTTATTTTTGTTTTAAATTTATTTGATAGTAAACATCTGATTACCATTTTTTATTTCTTTATTAGGCCAAGAACAAGAATTAGGAGACAAGAAGGCCATGTTTTGGGCTTTTTACTTTTTTTGGATTTCCGATGTAAGTATTTAAGTAACCAACCAACTGGCAGGTATAGGTATGTGGCCTAATGCTAATCCACTGGCAGCCAAAGCTCATTCCGTAAACAAAAGCTCTCTTACCGTCTAGCACATATTCTTTCCCTAATTCCCTCGAGTGAGCAAAGGCCTAAACCCTAGAAAATGTCGGGCGGGTTTTTCCGGGTGAGTGTAGATTTCGCTATTTTCTCTTAACTTTTGTTACTTTTGGATCTTGATTTCATAGCTGACTTGCTTTTGGATTATTGTTTTGGTAGGGTACCTCTGCGGATCAAGACACTCGATTCTCCAACAAGCAAGCTAAGCTTTTGAAGTCCCAGAAGTTTGCTCCTGAGTTGGACCATTTGGTTCGTTTTTCTTTTCCTAATTTTGCGTTTCTTTGTTTATATTTTGCAAATAGGAAAGACAATTGTTTGTTGAGTTCGCTGAACAAGAAGTTATTTGATTCAATTCACTCATTGGTGTCGTTGATCTCTTTTTTTTTTTAAAAAAATTAATTAGGTTGATATGGGAAAAGTGAAGATGGATGTTATCAGACCATGGATTGCTAATAGGGTGACGGAGCTTCTAGGGTTTGAAGATGAAGTTCTCATCAATTTTATATATGGGCTACTTGATGGGAAGGTAATCCTAACCGCTTCAGAACTTCCACCCTGTTTCAATTTGCTGTTAGATGCATAGCGCATGTTTTGTTGTCCTTTGTAGAATGTTGGGCCCCGTGTTTTGTTTCTGGTTCTTCACTAATTGAAACATGTGCGTACTTTCCTTAGGAACTGGTTTATTGGCATCCCAGAACATCCAGATAGCGAAATGAGCTAAGGGTTGATGCTTGTTTGCCTGATATATGTTGCAGGAATTCTGATCGGGTTTATGCTTTTTGTAGTTTTGCCATTGTAATGCTGTTTGCATATCTTAGTTTTATCTATGGTGTTGTGAAATGCAGGAAGTGAATGGAAAGGAGGTTCAAATATCACTTACAGGTTTTATGGAGAAAAACACTGGAAAATTTATGAAAGAACTTTGGTCTCTTCTTCTTAGTGCGCAGAAGAATGAAAGTGGAGTTCCACAACAATTTTTGGACGCCAAAGCTGAAGAAACCAGGAAGAAACAGGTTTGATATGTTTCCTGGGTTATGATAATTATTAGATTTCTATTGCTCTTTACTCTTAATGATAAAAGAATTATGGCCTGTCACAGGAAGAGCTGGATAGGATAACAAATGAAATTCAGAAGAAAAAAGATAAGGAGATTCAGGAGCATGACCACGAGAGATCAAGGAAGATGGTAATACTAACTTATTCATGTCAGGTTTAGATTCCCTGAGTTGGGACTTCGGTTATAACTTTAGCTTGTCTTTCTATGGCGTTCAGCTAGCTTCTGCAATTATTTGGGTTCATGTCCTTTACCTCGAACTACTGTAGGACGGAGAGGCGAATAATACTGCTGTGGAGCCAGCTTCAAAGCACTTATTGCGGAAGGATTCAAGTGGATATCCTGATGATGAAAAAGAAATGAACAAGAAGAATGGCATGAGAGGAAGAAGGTTAGGTGCTCATATTTGATATTTACCGTTTTCAATTACCTTTATATCATTCTTGAAAGTTGACTTCGATATGGCTATTTTAAGACTTGTACTCATCCTAAGAGTTCCTGTGCTAATATCATGCAACAAAGTATCAGCTGGCAGTAAACTTTAGTACTTTGTCGAATTGTTTTGGATTGTTTACTTGTACATCCTCTTATCATCATCAAGTGTTTTAGCATGCTTATTATGGTTTCTCAGTTATTTAACATATCATACTTGAATATACATTTAAGGATGTTGTTTTGATGAAACACTACTAACCTCAGTTTCACGTACGTTTAGGCAGCCCATTGTGTTGAGACATACAGTGATTTTCCAATCACCGTATTAATAGATTTGGTTGCATAATCGTGATGTTTATTTAGTCGCTGCAATGATATAAGCAGTCATTACTGTTTGCTAGTACGATGTACTACTCTGAGGCTTTTCTGACAAACTGAATTGTTACTTGTTGATATCCTCAATACCTCATTTAGCATCTTTGCAGAACTTGATATCTGTTGACACAAGATCGTTGTTTCTTCATAAAAAATAAGTTACTTGATTCTTCTGATGTGTGTTATACCAGTTATGAAAAGAAGTATCTGATTGGTGAGATAGCTGATAATGTATTAAGAAACTTGGTTTTTTATTTTGTTATGGAACTAATAATATACTATTCTAACCTTGACACAACTCTAGTAGATTTTAGTGAAAAACCAAGTAAATCAAGAATTGAGAAGTTGAAGTGGAGAGCTAGATATGACATCATTTACTTTTGTAGTTTTTGACAAGTATTTACTAAACTATCTAAGTTGTGATGTTTGCAATGGGGTTTTCTCACGTCAAAACTTCTTCACATGTTAGCAATACTACTTGCCATGCATGAGATCCATTTTCTCAAGAGTGACAATAAATTCTGTACAACATGGATCATGGAGGACTTACTGCTGTAACTTCTTCAGGATTTCTAGATCTCCATATCCAGCTAATCGTTCACCTTCACCCCGTCGGTAATTATCTTTACAATGACTTATTTTTAACTTTGTTAGGTATCTTGACTTAGATTCTGACTGTCATTTGCAGTGGCTCAACTTCCCGGATGAGTAGATCACCGTCAAATTCAAGGAGTTACTCTGGGTATGCCTTTTGCTTATGGAGTAAATTCTTGTCATTCAGAGGGCTTGGAATTCTCTGTCCTTCTATTTTACGAGAGCAGTCACCCGCATATGTTTCAAAATGACTTGCACGGCAAATGCTTTTTCCATTTATGAGTTCTTCTTCTCTGCTTTTTCTTTCAAATACCCATCTGACTTCAGTTGTTATATCTCAATGGCAGAAAGAAGTCCAGGAGTCTTTCTAGATCACCTCGAGCACGAAGTAGGTCCCTCTCTTCTGATGGAGTGGATACTTCATCCAGAAAACGTTCTATTACACCACGTCAGAGACGTTCTCCCCAAGTCTCCCTTTCTCCTCCTAGGAGGAGATCATCATATTCTAGGCGAAGTTCTAGGTCATTGTCATACCGTGGATCTCCATCTCCCGTGCGTCGAAGACTGCATTCTCCTTTTCGTCGTAGGTCACCTTCACCTTCACCTTTGCGACGTCGCAGATCACCTTCGCCAGTGCGACGTCGCAGATCACCCTCGCCTGTTCGACGTCGCAGATCACCCTCACCTGCTCGACGTCGCAGATCACCCGCACCTATTCGTCGTCGCAGATCACCCCCTCCTGCTCGACGCCGCAGATCGCCTTCACCTATAAGTCGTAGGTCACCTTCACCAGTTCGCCGTAGGTCACCTTCACCAGTACGTCGTCGATCGCCTCCTCGTCCACGACTTAGGTCACCTTCACCCTTACCTAGAAGATATCAAAGATCTCCATCTTCTCCGAGATCTTTGTCACCTATGAGACAGAGATCCCCTGTTCCTGCTCGCAGAAGGTCACCACCTACTTCCCATCATAGATCCCCCTCGCCTTATGGTTCAAGTTCTCCATCTCCTGTTCGGAGTAGGTCCCCTGTGCCTCCCTGCAAGAGATCACCAGCTCCATCCAGTCGTAGGTCTCCATATGGGTCAAGATCTTCATCTCCTGTTCAGGGTAGGTCACTTTTTCCTGCCCGCAGGAGGTCACCGGTTCCTTCTTCGCATAGGTCTCCTCCACATTATGGATCGAGTTTTGCTTCACCTGACCATCATAGGTCCCCTTCACCAGTAAGAAGATCATCAAAAGAGAAAAGGAGATTATCTGGGAATTCCCATGGGGAAAGTGATAGGTACATGTATATACTTGAGGGCAGCTTCCCTTTACCTTAAGTATTTTATGTTGTTTGTTGACAATATTGTGATAATTTGGTACAGGGACCAAGAAAAGTTATCTCTGTCTCCGCGTCAACACTCTAGATCATTAAGGTCTCCAAATAGAGGCTTAAAGGATGGCAGCAGTTCCCGCCATAAAGTCCCAGATTTTTCACCTTCACCTCTGAGGTCTCCAATTCTGTCAGAATCTCCTCCTCTTGTTCGGAAAAGGAGTCCTGGCAAAGATAGAAGGTATTATGCTTTTTTTCTACATGCAATGATGTATATAGCTTTTCCTGTTGTGCCAAAATAATGCATATGATTTAGCTTACATATGAAAAATTTTAATCATATTATACAGTTGTTAACTTTTTCCCCCTTTGTTGAATATTATCCAGTCCATATGGAAGTACTGCAGGTAAAAGGAGAGGGCAAGTCAATTCTGATGACCAGTCAAGTCCTCCAAAACTACAAGAGCATAAACCTCGTCGTTATAGTCATGATGTTAGCAGAAAAGATGTAGTGGTTGACCGATCACGGTTAGATTTTTTTTTTAACATCTTCTATGATTCTGTTTATAATCTTACTGTTCCATCTTGTTAGGAATGTGGACTAGAATTTATTTTCCCCATTGGTGTTTTGGTTATAGGCACAATGGAGATTATAAGTCCAGCTCTGCGCAGAAAATATCTATTGACCCATCCACTGGTGATAAGCGGAAAGGTTCTCTAGTCAGAGCTTGCGAAAGGGATGATTATGATTTTGAAAGATTACAAGGTCATCTTCCTACCGAATCTCACTCTTTTCTAGATAAGGTGGAACCAAGGGAGAAAGATAAGAAGATAAAGAGGTATGTTGTTAAGCTTGCATGCATCCTAAGCTTCTAGGATCATTCTTGTCAATGACAAGATCTTTGCAAAGGATTTGAATTCTGAAACTTCTGACAAACAAGTCCTTGATGCACAGGGTTGAGAATTTGAAATTCGATGAGAGAAGTCTTTCATACTCAAACACTCCTAAAGAGGTAGATCATGATAAATTGGAAAGTATTCCCATGTTGGTTGAGCAAATCAATCATGGTAATGGTGGTGGTAATTGTGAATCTGGTTCTGCTTCAAGTGATAAACACAGAACTGACAATAAGGAAAATCGGAAGCATAAAAAGTTGCATAGGCGAGAGCCAGCTTCAAATGATGATTTCAGCAATGACTCTGAAATTGAGGAGAAACAGGCCAAGAGGAGGAGGAAGGAAGAAAAGAGGTTGCAGAAGGAGGAAAAGCGTCGTCGACGTGAAGAGAAACGTCGCAGAAAGGAAAAACGACATGCTGAGAAGATGAAAATGAAAGGGCGATATGATTCTAGTTTTTCTGATGATGAACATGGAGAGAGGAAGGAGTCTTGTCCAAGTGATAATGAAGAGGGACAGTCTGAGCAGAAAAAACTTGAAATTGAGCTTCGGAAGAAAGCTCTTGAATCACTAAAAGCAAAGAAAGGACTTAGTCACTAATTGATGTTTTCTTTTTGATACAGCTGATACTTTATTATGTTTATTAATGGATTTCTTTTTGTCTATTACTTTCTAAGTAGGAGATATTCTGTACTGGTATTTGTTTAATTTAGTCTTTGTTTACTTCTGGAAGCTGGAATGGATAAATATGAATATTATGAAAATATGTTGAATGCATCTTAGGCAGACCTTGCTGCTATGCCTTCCTGGTTTGGGAATCTTTTTTCTCCTGTCAGTATATGTTAATAGTGAGGTGGATGTTGAGGGCTGGTTTGGGAATCTTTTCTCTTTCCTTTCTGTTGCATACTGAGTAATTTCATGTCTATGCTAAATATGAACATTGTTACTTTATGAATTGAGAAATATATGTACTTATTTATGTACAAGGCTGATCTTTGTTTTATAGGCCCAACGGTTAAACCTTCAGGTCTAGTCAGTTTTTATGTGTCACATACCAAATTGGCTTTCCGATTGAATGAAAGTTATTGTCACTAGAAGACTTGCTTGACCTGAGTGTATGCGGATCTTCATTTTGACCATCATTTCAGGTGAAGTGATCTCATTCTTTGTATTTGTCAGTTATATTTTATTTCTTTCCAATGGCTAATTTCTTAGTGTTTTGTTTAACCTTATGGTTGGCAGCTTGAGATTGCGCCTGGGATTATTTCGTAATATTCTCAATTGTGCTCTATGGCCCTTGGGCTGTTCTCGATGTTGAAACTGGCCTTCTCATATATGTATCTGGCACATCTATTTATCGTTCTACGCAATTATATGATTTTTTTTTTTTTGCTGTTGATCTTGGAAGATTGTGTTCACTTGGAACTTCTATTTGGTCATTGGTCTTGGCTTCGTTAGATGTTTTAATTTCTCAACTTATATAAGATACTGGGCACTTACTATTACAAGTGGTATACTCTTTGACCCTTATTTTTTATGATTTTTCTATTAAAAGCAGGGAAAAAATGCTATTGGATTTGGATTCTTTTGGTTTTGGGTTTCAGTTTATCCAAATCTCATTTGCTGCATGGTTTTAAGTGATCATAACCAAAGAATATGCACGGATGCCATTTTTGTTCTATGTTTTTGTGGAGTTTCCAAGAATGGATTACTTACGTTTTATCAGAACCCTTAGAACTGTAAATTGATATAACTAAGATGACATTCTGGTGCTTTGACTGGATTTACTTGAGGGCTTTTTTTTTTAATCGCAATTTTGAGCTCCTTTGCAATGTTTGACATTATATTCTGAGCTACTGTGGAGTATAATGATCACAATAAAATGGATTGGAGCTTTCATTTTTTACCGACAGGACTGAATTGACTGCTTAATATTTGGATTTGTTGGTCTTAATTCCATTTCCTTTGTAGTTTGAGGTCTCTTTCACAGTATTTTGATGGCTTGTCCTTTTTTTTCTCATCAAGTTTATTGTTGTGAAGCTTAAATTTTGTGGTTTTGTTGGTCTGTTGTGAGGGCGACACAATGTTGAGTAAATCTTTATCTAATCAAATGGTATCTCATCCACATCACTAGGTGAGAAATTTAGTTCTCGTCTAACCGCCAGATCTACTTGTCTTGGAATGAAATTTCCTTCCTTAGGCAGGGATTCCGAGTTTTGACACAGGATATTCTTTGGTCTTGGTCGACTTTGTGAAGTTTCCACCACAATTACAAATTGGCTACTGTTTTAGTCTGATTAAGGGGTTTTAAATTGACAAGCAAAAAGAGTTGATGTCTTCTTGTTTTCTGTTGAACAGGGTATGATGTTATCTGGTGAATCTTGGTGTATTGCGGATATATGGTTGTTTTATGCCTGAGGCAAAGATGGGCGCATAATGGTCTCGACCTATGAGATTTATGGGTTTATTTTAAACATATTGTGGCAAAAAACCATCTAGTATGGTTCTTTGATATGTTAAGGTAAGAATTTCTTAAGGTTGGGCAACGGGTGGATATAATCAGTGAATCAAACAGTTTATCGCCCAAGTGTTGTGTATTAACGCCGTTGATCAAAATAAAGTAGGTTTTTAATTTGTATTCAGATTCAATAGCAAAGCAGATGTTTTTACAGGATGGTACATGGTTTATCATCAATCATCAATCATCATCATTGTTGTACAAGAGAGGCTAAAGAAGTACCACTAACATTTTTTTTCTTTTCACGTCACCTTAGAGCTATCCAAAGTACCACTTTAGGCATTGTCAATTAACATTTATCAAAAGACCAGCCGCTACAAATTGAGCAAAACCAGTTCCCATTAACATTAATGTTGATACTTCGTTAGTTAATTTCTTAACCATACATTCATGGAAATATGATCAGCTCAATCTTAATCAATTTCAGCAACACGGTGTATAGTTAGTCTGGCTGCACCCTAAAGCAGTGATAGGTGTTTCCTACTGGATGTTAGTCATATATGCTTTATTTATCCTTTTGGCTTTTGCTCCCTAATGTAACTTGCGTGACAACGGTGGGTGTATTTATCTACTTGTATGGAGTTTTATTCTCACTTTGAGTGATTTATGCTTATGCTGTAGAATAGGCGCTTGTGTCAAATCAAATATCTTGTAACGAAAGTTCTTTTTCTTAAAACAAAAACTCTTATTTGTTACTATTTATTCTACTTGTACTAACCAATTTTAGCATTATTTTTTTTGAAAGGTAAGCATTAAATGATTGTGAATAATAATAAGGATACATATGTTAAATAATAATATTGAAAATTATATTTGTTTTACTTTGCATTTTTCAAATAATGAATTATGCTATTAGTATAATAAGTGTTTCATTTTACCTTTTTTTAATAATTGTCGAATTTAAGAAATTCTTCTAATGTGCCAATGGTTCAAGTCAATATACACTCATGTTGTGGACTTAACAACTAAGCAAAATAGATAATAAAAAGGAAAAACAAATAATATTAGAAAAAAGAATATGATTATTGAGCATATTTGATTGCCTTTGGGCCTTTCCTTTTGTAATTTTAAGTCCATCAATTCAAGCTAAATGTGTTGGCAAATGATTGTTGTTGACAAATGATATTTTCTTTTCAAATTTAAGCCACTTGTACTTTAGAAAGGATATGATTTTTTTTTCTTATAGGTTACACAAGTTTTGATTAAATATCTCACCACCCTATTGCGATAGTTACATGTCAACTCTAACTTGTACCAATGATGATAAGGTGGCTAAAATTATTTACCAATTACTACTATAATCTTTTTTTGTTTCAAAAGTGGCTTGTGGAGTTCTTTCAGGTTATCCCTATTCACAACAAAGGTTGTCTGTTTCTCTAATCTCTTCTTTTTTTGTTGATTTTATTATTGTTGTTGTTGTTTTGATTGTTATTGTTGTTGTTGTTGTTGTTGTTGTTGTTGTTGAAACTATTAGCCTTATTACCTCTTAGCGTGATTCATTCGTCGAGTGCATCCATGTTGAATTTGAGAAAATAGTTATTGTAGCATGAAAGGTGGCCTAAACGGTGAAGGAACTAACTAATTGGGATAATCCTAGGCAAACGCCACTTATAGAGCATATAATATTGGCATTTGAGGCACCTAAGATAAGACATATAGGAATTGAGAAGGTGCAAGGTTGATTGAAGCTCCTTTTTTAGCATTATTCTTTCTATGATTATTAGATTTTTCATGAAAGCACGAGATAGTTGCTTCAATTTGAGTTGCTTCCTCTTCCTTCTTTTCTGAGATGGGTTTTTTTGGTGATTTCTTAGATAATAGTCTCTATCTTTCCTTTTTTTGATCTCATTCTTCAAGACTTCCAATTAGTTTGACCATTTCATTGAAGGAAAACTTTGAGAATTCTTGTAACTTGTCATAATATGGCTTCCTTATAATGTCTCTCAGAACAGGCCCATGATTTATTTTCTATCAAAGATAGTTGGACTTTTGTTGGTTTTGTGTGCCACCTTCTCGCATACTCTTTTCAGGCTTTCATTAGATCTTATCCATATGTTAGCGGTCCTCACGATTCATCATGGTGTCTTGGTTGAATCCATACTAGGTTAAGAATAGATTCATTAGGTCTCTCTAACATTTAATAGATGATTAATCTAGATTTAGAAACCATCATAGCTATGTTCTAGTAAAGCTCTTTGGGAAGCAATAGTTCAACAAGTCTTTATTATCAATATTGCAAGCTTACCATAATATATTCTTAGATTAGTCCTCAAATTTGAGTTCCTATCAATACTTCTTAAATCCTGACATTATAAATTTGTAAGGTAGTTGAATATTTTGTACATAACGAAATCCCTAAAAATCCAAAACATCAGTTGATATCATGTGTCCAATCATCTATATCTTCTTTTTATACTTTCATATTAGATTATACACTTTGTCCTTTATAGCTATCTTACATTAGTTGATATCATATGTCCAATCATTTATATTTTCTTTTTATATTTTCATATTAGATTATACACTTTGTCCTTTACAACCCTCTTATTGACTTTATTTGTCATCTTAATAGTCATGAGGTGACAAGGTCCATGTACAAGTTTTAGTTCTACCATAAAAAAATATAAATGCCAAGATATTTGAGCTGGAATAAGTTAGGTGTAATACCCACCTTTATAACAAGATAAGTAGCACTAAGTATGAAGAGATTGGCATATCAAAGT
>JANITW010000008.1:62306362-62318542 GCA_027564335.1 Erythroxylum williamsii
ATACAAGAAATTAACATCCTTAGGAAATAAGCTAATATAATGTCCACGTTAATGAAAAATTACAAATTAATTATAACATATTCAAATCTTTAATAAGCTAAAAATACATTAAAAAATAAAAAACTTTAACTTTAAATTATACTCATAACTCAGAAGACAGCATTGTAAAATTTTCTGTTGCTAATTTTTGAGTTGGAGTACTTTAAATACATATTTTGATGAAAATAAAGAAATTAGAAGGTAAAGATACACTTAAATATTTCAAAACTATTTCTAAGCATGAGATTTTAACTTAACCACAAGGTCCACAACATTAACTTATAACGTTCACTTATAACGTTAAATCAATCTTGGAACTTACCCTTCTACTAAAGTTTAACTCTTTGAAACATCAACTACAACAACGTTAAAATCATTTATTACTACCTGCGGCCTACGTAACGCTTAAGCCTTGAGGCTTTCTTGTTTTACCTTGTGAATAGCGCAGGAGAGGAGCTTACGTGCCGCAGCCGCTGATTTTGAGACTTTAAAGGATTGATATAGTGATTAGTGATATTGCAGCTGTGGGAGTCAAAACATGAGGTTGGGGCCTCTTTCTCATGGTGGGCCTTGGGCGGGTGCCCTGCTAACCCCTGCCCAAGGCTAGCACTGTATACAATCATGAATATTAGCAACGTATAATACATAAAAGAAATTGCTTCAGAGCAAGGTTTCATGGAGTTTTGCCTTTGTTTTAACTTTGCTCATACCTTGTTGCTATAATAATATATATCTACAGCTGATAATGGGATTTCTTGGTGATTTGATTGCTTTCTTTCTTTGGACAGATTTTCAACTGCACAGAAAAAGATCTCTCAAATATAGGTGAGTGCAGGTTTAGTTGTCGGTTCTCATAATATATAGGAATGAACTCGTGGTTTCCTTCATCGGATCCTACACTTCCCATTAACAATTGTCCCATTTATAAGGAATTGAACAGATGCATTCAATTATGTATAACTAGTTCTTAATTAGCAATGCAACCAGTACCATTAGATCCTTCCAAAGACTTGGCTGCTTATGGCTATGGAAGTGTTGTTCGGAAGGAGAGGATGGACAATTGGAAGCGAAAATAAGAAAAATTGCAACTCCTAAATAATGGAAATGTTAGTGAAAACTGGGATTACGATGGTGATGATGGCCTTGATCTCCCTTTGTAAGCAAGCAACAACCTCATCACATCTGGAACCTCATTTCCACTAGTATTGGTATTTTCCAACACCAACTTCTCTTTCATTTTCCGCTACAAGTGCACGTCCTTCTTCTTCCTTTTTAGATAGTTGTAGGAATATTGTTATTTATTATGTTTCTTAATTGTTCATCATAAGTTTGAATATGCTAATGCTTGCTGACTAAATTCACAAATAATTGCAATATGATGCGTAATTCCTCCACCATAACAGATCAACATGAAAGGATGAGATGGCATTTAAGGGTCAATATATGTTGGCATTAGATGTGTCTTCAAAAGGCAGGCACTTTATGTATCATTTACAAGTCCTCACATATATATATATATTTTTTGAAGACACTTTATGTATCATTTACAATTCCTCACATATATATAGATATATATCAAAACATAGGCAGAAGCATAACTGAAACAAGCCATACCTCCAGCCATTGCATCCCAAGAAAACTCTATCCACCGGTTAATCCCACTGCCAAAATGAAGTGTTTCTAAATCTTCTAACCTCTTAACTCTTAAGTTAATAGAATAATTGTATAAACTATTCTTAAAAACAAAAGCAGAAGATTAGGGACCCAAAAACAACTCATAATTGTCCATATATTGCTATGCCTATTATAGAGTCAATGGACAGCAACAGACCATTACAACATTTCGGAAATGTTATGATGGTTGTGAATCATATGGACCATATATACTTGAGATTATTCCATCACTAAAAGCAAAGAGATCCCCAACTAGGATTTGCAACTACTGGCCTAAATGGTGTTGTGGATGTTGTTGTTTTTGAAACATAAAAATGAAGACAGGCAAGCTAAAGACAGAGCTGAATAAGAGAAGTTCCAGGGCATCTTTATCAATATGTGCTCTAGAGGGCATTGAAGGTAATGCTTGTGCCTTTGGTTGGCCATTTTTTCAGTTACCGAATTCTATGGTAACTATAATCTTAGTAAGAAAATACCATTGCAATTCGTAGTTATCTAACTTGAGCTCGTCGAACACTCCCACTAAGAGTGATGGACTCTAATTTTTATGCTCGGTTGGTAAATTATTGGTTTATGCCCTACATCCAATCGATTTGGTAGTAGTTTAGTGACAAATTATTTAAAGGCATTCTTTATCTTTTACATGTTTAGATGTATATGATAAAGTCCATGGAATAATTATACATTGCAACTGAAATTATAATGAGATTATAATTATGAGATTTATATTGCATTTATGTATTATTCTTAGATGTTCCTATTCATTGTTCTATTAACATTGGATATTAATATAACAGAAAAAGACTAACACACGTTTTGTTTTTCCCTATGAAGGAAGTAATCAATCTCATAGAGTAAAGTATAGAGATACTTAAACAAAAGTGTAGATACTTGTTAGAGAACAAGTTCACTGAACAGACCTGGCATGAGAAATTCATTTGAAACGTTACTTGTATGCCTATGAAATTTTCATTGTGATGATTGTATAAGTAATCATTTGACTTGAGGTCATCAAAGTTATCTTGTATGGAGATTGCTATGTTTTGATACTATTCATGATTTATTTTATTAAAGGTTGTTTAAACGGTAATCATTAGATGTAGCATGAACTATATAGAGATAGTTAAAAGATCAAGATATGATTCATCACCCTAAAGTAATTAGGGAGAATGTTCCGTTGTTCTCGATTAATATTAATTCAAGAAATCCTTGCCCAAGATGAAATGATATTTTGTAAACAATTTACAAATATCATTAATTGAATTAATAGCTAATGACAGAAAACTAATATAATTGAACTCAAAATAGAGTAGACATTAATTCCATGCTCAACGTCTAATTGAAACATTGGTTGATGAAATGATTAAATTATACGAAAAAATCATGCACGGAAAGGTTAGTCAAAACTACTTTGATATTTCTAAACATTTGAGTAGTCATGATGCATTTGTAGATGTCAATCTTGATATATGATTATAAATTGTTTAATTGAAGAATTAAAGATAAATTAAAAAGAGTTTTAATTTATCTAATTCAAATTATGAATTGTAATTCAAATTTATAATCATTGCCAATAGATTTGAGAACCTAATGAGTCTCATATATAGAATGATTAGAGAGAGTAAAGTTAATTTAATCAAGTTGAACTTGATTATAAAGTTTGAGAAACTTTATGATTAAATATAAGATATTTAATAAATAAGGATCAATATAAAATATTAAATCTTATTTGGGCATAATTGATATTTAATTAGAATTATTTAATTATAAAAGTTTAATTGAAATTAGTATTTAATTTTAATTAAATTACTAAAAAGCTTATTATAAATAAACATGAGCTTTATGGAGCTAGTAGTTCATATTTAACTCTCTTTGTAAAAGTTATAGAGTTCTTTTAATATGTTCTATAGATACCATTAGAAGTCGGACACTTTCGCGGCTATGGTGATTAAGATGGATCGGTTTCGAAAACTGTTCGAGGGATAATCAAGATACAGATCAAGCTTTGGAATAAGGTACAATTAAATTTTCGCTTTATTATAATTCGTGTTAATCATTTTATAGAATAAAATAGATCTTATTTTTTGAAAAATTAAAAATTACAAAAAAAATTTGTAATTATTCTGCTGCAATTCGGATCGGATCCCGACCTGATTTTTCACTTTGGGTTTTATGCAGGAAACGACGGTAAAGATTTGGCTGCCGCGTTAGATGGACAAAAGTTTGAATGGGGGAAAAGAGGTAGAGCAATTTCGCAATTTACATAGATTTTTCACCAGTTGGAGGCATTTACCACACCTGGAATGCTTTGTTGTTATGGCACTTAAGCAGGATTCATTGCGTATCCTAGTATTGACTGGTCCAAACAAATATATGGATTGTCCAAAAGCTGCAAAACCCATTTTTTTCTAACACAACATAGTTATACTTGCCGCCACAATTTTAAAATATTTGTGTATACAAGACGTCAATTTTGACTAAGGACAAAAATGGGTTAGGTCAAGCTTAATTGAAATTTTTGCTCTAACTCATACTAAATCCGAAACTTGATCAGATTCAAAGATTTAAGTTTTAAGTTTGAATCCGATTAAATTTATAGTTTTTACAAAGTTAATGTGCAATTTTTTAATTATATAAATATGATATATTTTATTTTTAACATAATAAAAATTAATCAATTTGAAAATATATTTAAAAATAATTTTATATTAAAAATGGCTAATATAAGAGTATAATTAAAAGATAAAAATAGATGTGTATTTTTTCTCAAATTTTAACAAAATAATAAAGTGTAGCGCTAGGAAAGCCAAACCACCTACCGTTATTCATCTTCTCCGTCTCGAAACTTACATGTATTGATTGTAGAGGGAGAGAGAATTGTAATTTGTGAGCTTCGAGAAATAAGAGATCGTCCTCTGAAATTCTCTTTTCTCTCATTGCCATGGACTCGCATCACGCGTCTCTTGGTCGACGAACGGTACGCCTTATGCCTTTCATTTATAGGAAAATCTAAAGGAAATATCCTTCTTTTGAGCTTATTTTATTGTTTGTATCAGTTGGAAGAGATTCGGCAAAAGAGAGCGGCAGAGAAATTAAGCAAAACTTCTTCTGGACCAGATCTTACCAAACCTTCCATCCCTATCGGTAATCCGTCACCTTTTAGCTTCCTCTTCTGTTTTTCCCTCTTTTTTACAATTTTGTTTCGTTGACAGATAATTCGGGAATGAAAAAATCTGAGAGCGGAAATCGACTCTCTGAGGTAATTTTTTGATGAAACGTGTTTTTAATGCATGAAATTTGATGTGCCTGAATCTTAGTGATTTTCATTGCCTACGGAAAAGAATTATGACATTCTCAAGTTCTTTCAGGATGTCTGACTTTATTAGTGAATTAACAAATCCGTTGGAGCAATGTTCTTTATGTTGTCTTTTTACAGAAAGAACTTCTATAATTATGTTCGATGTGGGAGGATTAGTAAAAATGTTATTTTGTTTTCACTGTTATCAAATAATTTTATTTGTTTGCAGATAGATATTACTAGTTTGGTGTCTCAACTAAAAGATCTGCAGAAAAAGAGTGCAGAATTGGAGGAAAGTAACAAGACATTGTCTTTGAAGGTATTGCTGGTACATTCAATGTCAGTTTTCAGTTATAACGCAGACAAGAAAGGGTTTGTGTTAAAAGATACTCTATGAATGGATTCAGCTTCAGACAAAGGATGTTGAAAATGAAGCATTACAGAAGCGCTTGAATGATCTGGTAAAAAGAATTTCTCTCAGTCTATGTATGTCTGTGTATGTGTCGGTATCAGTACCAGCATGTGTTTCTTTTTTCCTGTTTCACCTTCTCCTTCCCTTGCTTCAATTTTTTTAATCATTTTTGACATATGGTTGCAGAGTATAGATTCTGAGATGATATCTAATCTCTTAAGTTCTAAACAATTTGTTTTTCGTATACATTTTAGGAGCAAAACACTGTCCCATCTTTAAGAAAAGCACTCAAGGATGTAGCTATGGAGAAAGATGCAGCAGTTATTGCACGGGTAAGCTTAATGAGGTTACATATTTTTATGTGCTAGGTATGGTTCACCCTCAAAGTCATAAACTGTCATTTTTTAGTGCAGGAGGACCTTGCAGCCCAGCTTCGAACACTTAAGAAACGGGTAAAAGAAGCAGAAGAAGAACAATACAGAGTATGCATTTAGCTTTTGTTTATATTCTTCATATCAGCTTAAGCTTCTTGATTCTGATAACTATCTTGGAAAGGCTGAGGAAGATGCAGCGGCCTTGAGAGCGGAATTAAACTTGATACAGCAACAAGCAATGAACAATCCAATTAGTGGAATGGCATCTATGGGTATAGGATTGGATCAAGTGCAAAGCTTGGAAAAAGAGTTGGTCACTTTAAAGTCTGAACTGGAGGTTAGAATCTTGTTCTCCACATTTATGTTGAATTATCAGTTTATAATGCTCTTACGGTGGATAGGCATTTGTAGCATGAGTCATTATTGAGGCAGCAAGAGCAAAAACAATTAGCTGAGGAGCAAATACGATTGTCTACTCTTATGTCTGAAAAGCAAGAGTTGGAGGAAAAATTGGCAGCTATATCCACAAGGACCTCAGGTACACCCCTATAGTAAGTCCCCAGTAGGCTGCTTGCATCGAGGGCTATTAATACAATATAGTTGAATTATTTTTATGCATTTAGTAGGCCATATGCATGAAGTATCACGCACTGGCCAATTGTTTACAAATTTTTTTTATATCATTCTTTTAAGTTGGTGATTCCAGCTCCTGTATTGCAGAAGTATCAGAGAAGGTAACACATAGGGCTTTGCCATTGGTAAGAGAATGTCTTTAATTGTTTTTTTTTTTTTTAGCTGCTTGTTTTGAAATGTGACTGGCTTATTTACTTGATGCTTGACCTCTCTGTGATTATGGAGGAATTTCTTCTCGAGATTTTTGTGACAATGGATAATTGGTTTTTATATCATTATTTTAGGAAGATCGGGAGAATTTTGAGAAGCAGATCCATGATATGGCTGTGGTAATTGAGAAATTGGAAAATAGTAGACAGAAACTTCTGGTTGAGGTATAGCTTTTTCTTTCTTGGTAATTTCCTCAGTGATATGCTACGAGGAGATCCATCATGTTATGGTGACCTAGCATGGGAACTCTTTTGACAGATTGATTCCCAATCTTCAGAGATAGAAAAGCTTTTCGAAGAAAACTCAAATCTTGCATCTTCTTATCAAGAGGCAAAAAACACAGCCAAGCAATGGGAAAATAAGGTGAGGCCACTGTTATGAAATTTTTGTTCAACTTGTCTCTGTGTTCTTGGAAGACCAGAATTACTAAAATGACTGATTTGTGACACTGGGTGAGCATTATAATTTTATGCTCCAAAATTTTGTCAGGACTTCTGTTTATAATTTTCATCTTTTTAAAGTTATCCTTTTTATGGTTATTTTTATTATGAATCTGCCTTGTATCTTAAACTTATCCAGTTAAAGGACTGCCTTAAGCAAAATGAAGAGCTTCGTAGAACTCTTGACAAGTTAAGAACAGAACAGGCTACTGTACTATCTTCAAACACTCAGGACATCAATAGAGGACCAGTGGAACCTAAAGATGGCCTTATATCTGGTTCACAGGCATCTGAGTCAGAAATTCTTGCCCTCAAGGTTAGTAAGCACAGGAAGGAGGACTTGTTTTCCTAGTGTTATACTTCTTTTATGGTCTCTTGTAGTAGTCCCTACTGGGGCATACAATTGCCAGATAAATAAGATATGGAAAATTCATAAATAGTGGTTCAAAAGTTGTCTTTATTATCGCATGGTCACTGTATATACCATTTTAGGGTCAACTTGCCAAAGAGCAAAGTAGAGCAGAAGCATTATCGGGGGAGGTCATGCAGCTATTAGCAAAACTCCAACAATCAACTCAAGCGTACAATGAGCTTGGACGCCTGTAAGTTATTTTCTCGCTCTTTTCTCGATTTTCCCCAGCTTTGCGTGAATTGTATGTTATACGGTTTAACATGGTCCAACATTTACCTTTGCAGCTATAAACCAGTGCTTAGGAACATCGAAAAAAGTCTCATCAAGATGAAGCAAGATGGTTCTGTGACTGTTCAATGAAAAAAGAAAGCAGCGCAGGGAAAAATTTTGCTCCTTGTTTTTCTTTATTCCGCCCCTTGCAAGCAACATTGGAATGTATCTTATCAAATTACCATACGAGCAGATCTTTTGTAACGTGATGAGGCAGAGAGCACCAGGTTATTAACTATCAAGTGCACAAGCACTACTTTCTTTGCCATTATACTCGGATATGCTCCGTTGTATCAATCAATTATTGTGGATTCCTTTCTGTTCCTAACTGATTTTAAGGGTTCCAGGTGAGGTAATTGCCTATTTGTTCAGGAGAGGTTACCATATTTTCCAGGGTTTGAATTTAATGGCTATTCCAATCTGTACTAAACAGCTTATATAAAAAGACCTGGACTTTTGTTGAATAATTGTATAGGCCAATCCAATTATTGATCTCTCTATTGTCTAATAAAACTATGAAAGGAAAACAAGAAGACATTAGTTGTGGCATAGCATCACCAATAATCCCCACAGGAGCAAATGCCATCTCGAAAGTGGTGAAACCGATTGACATCTTTTACTAGAATCTCCTTATCTGTGAACTTTGAGATAAACTTTGTAAAGGAATGACAATCCTCACATAACCTCAGATTTTTGGTAATCCTGATGATCTCCCCATTGCCGGCATTGATAAGTCCAAAAGCAACAGCTAGTTTTTCGCTATGACCCAAAACAATCTTCTCCTTTTCCTCAGCATCAAGATCATAAAGCACCACCTTCGTCTGTGGCACATAGCCTTTCTCCTTCATCTCCGTCGACAATTTAACCAACAAAGCATGAAGCTGCTCAATTTGCGGGTTAAACTCATCTGCAGACACAAATGAATACATTTTCCTTTTGACTTCTATCCAACTGCGACCTGAAACTTTCTGTAGTCCTCGAGCTTCTATGAGCCTTTTCACTCTTTTTACCTCATTCCACATTCCAGCTTCTGCATAAATGTCTGCGAGAAGCACATAATTCCCAGCATTTGTGGGTTCAAGCTTAAAAAGCCTCGTGCTTGCCCTCTCTGCAAGCTTAACGTTACAATGAATCCTACATGATCCAAGAAGAGAACCCCAAACCTTAGGTCCTGGTTCAATCCTCATTTCCTCTATCAGTTTAACTGCTTCATCTAACCGATTGGCACGTCCAAGAAGATCCACCATACATGCATAATGCTCTATACTAGGGTAGATATCATGCTCTCTTCGCATTGACTCAAATAGCCTCTGCCCTTCCTCAACAAGTCCTGCATGGCTGCAAGCTCCCAACACACTTACAAATGAAACAGGACTTGGCAACACGCCTTGGTCTATCATTTCCTCAAAAATTTGGATCGCTTTGTCCCCAAACCCGTGAACCCCATAACCAGAAATCAAAGAATTCCATGAAACAACATCTCTCTTGTCCATCTTATCAAAAACACGTTGCCCTAATTCAAGCTTACCGCATCTCGCATACATTACTATAAGAGCACTTATAACAGGCAATATATCATCAAGTCCCCTCCTAAGAATGTAGCCATGGAGCAGCCTCCCTTGCTCTAAAGCAGCAAGTGCAGAACAAGCTTGCAGCACGCTGACCATTGTCACAGAATTTGGGCTTGTATCTCGTGTTTTAAGCATCATTTCCCTGAAAAGCTCCAATGCCTCAAAGGGCTTCCCATTTTTAGCATAGCACGCTATCATAGCACTCCAGGACACAACATTTTTCACATGCATCTTACCAAAAACGGAGCCAGCATATGAGACAGCCATATTTCGCGTACATATCAACCAAAGTGGTCATAATGTGGACATGATCCTCATATCCATGCCGCAGAATGTGGCCATGAATCTCCTTTCCCTTGCTCAGCAATGACATCAAACATTCCGATAGCACGCAAGCTTTAAGCACGTAAGTGTAGGTAAAACCATCTGAGGGAACGCCGATAGAGTTCATCCGCCTATACATATCCAACACCTCTTCTCCACAACCAACTAGATTAAGCGCTCGAAACAAAGCATTATACACATAAAGAGTTCTCCTCTGAGTTTTATCAAACACCTTGCGTGCATGATCAATCATATCGAAAGCAGAATACATACCGATGAGTTTAGTGGCCAAGAAAGGGTCTTGATCGAATCCGTTTGCGAGAAGGTGGCGGTGAACGTGTTGGGCATCAACAGCAGACTGGTGGTGAGTGCAAGAGAGAAGTAGAAGCTCATAAGTCCGTTGGGTGGGATTGGGCTCGCTAGACAGTACCTTAAGTGCTTGTTTAAGGTCGCCCTGCTTGCACAAAGACTGAATTAATTGATTGTTATTGGCTGCCGTGGTAGTAGGGTTCAAGGCTATGGAACAAATCACTGGTTTTACAAAGGAACGAGTTATGCAGTTCGCCCGCAATGGGGGATGAGTGTGTTGAGCAGAGTGAAAAGCCCACATTGAGACTGTCTAAAGCTTCTTACTACTGGTGAGAATGGCCTTCAAGTTTCATGGTAAATTAGAATTTTTGAAGAACTGGCAAGTGCTTTTTGGTGGCAGCTGCAATTGACCCGTCAAGAAATGGCAAGTGCTTTTGGGTGGCTCCTGCAAAACTCTTTTTATCTTCTTCCATAACCATACAGGAAATGAAGTCGGTGGATTTTTATTCGCTGGGAACGGAAATAGACTTTGGAAATCGAGGCGTTCATAAATAATATTAAGCACCTCATGTTCATGTAACAGATTCAATTCAACATCTTCTTCCCAGCTCCTGTCTCATTTAAGACACATTTCTGTACCAAAAAAGAATTAACGAAGCCATTTGATTTGAAGGGTTGCTTGATAATTTAAGGGTCCATCATAATCATGTAAATGTTAATTCTGACAGTCAAAACAATATTTATTTAATAAAAAATTAAGTTCATCACGCACATACAAAACACATTAATGTGAGGTTTCATCTTATTCGTGAGATTATCAATGAGAGAGAGATTCTTCTTCAAAAGATTGAAACCGCTAACAATCCTACTGATATGTTGACAAAATCAATTTCGTTACTTAAGTTTAAGCATTACTTAGACTTGATTAACATTTGTAAAATTTATTAATTGCCCTATAAGAGATTGGAAGACGAGGAATTCCACTTTGAAGATTTAGGCCAAGGTGGATTTGTATAATATTTAAACCAAAATATACAATCACTAGGCTGTTATGGCTACCGTAAGTAGGATTTTATTTATTATAAACTCAAATTAGCTAACTTGGAAACCTATCGGTCTGGCAGGCAGGCAACATTGGATAACAGAGAAACGACCATTGGGCATCCATATCCATTATGGTAACCCAAAAGCAACGAGGGAGAGATTCATTCACTTTCCAAGGCACGAACTATATTACAAGCGTTTAACCTGCAACAACAACGTCCTTCAAGTTTTAAGGATACATCAAAATCTGGGACAACGTTCACTGTACTTGAAATGAAGTTTTAATCCACTTCGTGAAGTTGAGCATCATATTCTGAAAGGGGTCTGATCTCAAGTTCACACGCTTAATACCAGACATTCTGCAATGCATAGAAAGAAACTGCATGGTATCTTCTAAACTAACACTAAACAGTTGCAGGGTCATTAATCACACCCAAAAAGTCGTCCTTTATGGTGCCAATGCAAAACTGCAAAAATACAGAGAGAAATGCCATTAGACTTCATCACAAATGGTATGTGCACTAGATATACTGCGCATGAGTAACAAGGATGGAACTTCAAAATATCATGGCATTCTTCAATATTTCAAAATTTTCCTCAGCTCTTTTAAGGTATCAAACACATAGAAACAATTATTTATCCAAAAAAAAAATCGCCAAGAGACCCAAACTGACCAGCACAACCGCCAGGATCCCCTGGAATAAATTCTAGGTTATGTAAATTAACCTTAGCCCAAAACATAGGTTCACACACTAAAGCCCCTGACCCTTGACGAAAAAGAAAAAATGGTAGACATATCAACCACTAAGCTGCAATAAACTTAAAAAACTTACAATTTCTGTTGCATCAACTCGAGTTCCAATGATCTTTAGTCGCACTTCACAGTCCTTTTGAATTTTAACCTTAAAAACAACAATAAACCATTCAAATAAAAATGTTAAGAAACTCATTCTCTGACAAGTATAAGGTGGAATCAAAGCATACTGATCCATCAGAAGTTGTATAATTTGGCATATCCCCAGACTGAAACTCCATGTCATCCGGTATCAGCTACAAAACACCGAACGAGAACATCAGTACATAATGCATACAAGATGAAATTATAAAAGCCTATAATTTCGACAGTCAGAACATTCCGCTTCATCCACAAGAGCATGAACAAAGGAAACC
>JANITW010000008.1:62505077-62516591 GCA_027564335.1 Erythroxylum williamsii
AGAGAATTATTTGTCTCAATTTAACCTCCTAATAAAATAAATAACAACTAAAATTGAATGCATTTGCTAAGTATGATAAAAGTTACTCTTAGAAGAAGATAATTGTATAAATTTTCTTGACAATACTAGAAATGATAGAGATCATAAATATTCCTTATTCATTCCTTTAATTATATGATATCGAATTTGTATCCAATATTCCCACAATATCCATGACATGATAAGAAATAGATTTTTGAATAAAAGTAGTTAATCTAAATATATAATTTGTATGTGTTAGATCAAGAGTGACTTATTCTTAACATAAGTGTTAAGAATACAAAGTTAGATAACTGAGATTATCATTTTATACTATATTAGTTAAATTGACATAATGATAATTACACAGACAAATAGATACAGACACAGACACACATACTCACACACATCATTTTGATTATTAATGATATAAAACTTGTAGAACTTTTTTTGAGAAATAAAAAATATTGATTAAAGATAGAAGAGGAATACATAATTTGAGAAGACAAAAGACTCACCCATCAACCAAAACGACAACGTTACACTCAAATAACAAGTTCCCCAAAACGAAAACGTTCCATGTAAAGATTAAAACCCTCATTAGACCAAAATGGGAAAAAAAACCCAATCCCCACAATCTCCCTACAAACTTTTTTAGATTAGGGTTGGAGTATCTTCGATCTCCACCCTCTTGAGGTGCCGTGAATGAGCTTAGAGACAAATGACCAAGAAATTAGGTTTTTGCCTAGCCATTGTAGCATGAACGCTCCAGCCTATCCTTTGGTGATTAAAAGGTAAGACAGATCATCTATAAACCCAATTTTCTCTTCTTCGTATTTCACCCTTAATATGATAGATGCAAGTTGATTATAGGTTCCCTTCTTGTCTCTTTGTGTACTAGGACATTAGTTGAGCTTCCCAAGCACCATTTTAAAGCCCCGATGGCATCTCCTTTTTGTCAACTGAATAGTAAGTCCCTCTTCCAGTGCCTTCCATATTATCAATAAATATTAGCTTCGAACTGCCTGCTAATTTCGATATGCATGTTTCTCTGTTTCTCTATATGTTTCACCATATTTTCTATACATTAGAAAGTTAGGATGAGCATTCCTTGATAGAATTAGAGGAGATTACCTGTTCTTTAACTTTATAAAAAATACACTCTCTTACCTGATGTGAATTTCTATTGATGTTTTTGAAGTCTACGTATGTTCCTTTTTGCCCATATTTCCTTATAGAATTTGTTAGGTTGAAAGATGACCAAATTAACCTTTAGTACAAAGACAATTATGGTATTGACTTATTAATTTTTATAAACATGATGCACAATATATAATAAAAATTATAAGAGGATGAATTCTTATATTTAGTTAAATTTACTTAACAATTTATATAACGTAGTCATATTTATTAAATGAAATACTGATTTAAATTTCATAAAAATTTAAAATATTCAAATCTAAATAAAAATTAGGCATTGAGAATGCTAAAACATGTCAATAAGATCAATTTCTTAAGTTTTACATTAAAATTTTATAGTTATTTATAAGTAAGGGGATTCTCGTGAACATCTTCTTAAATAACTTCTATAATGGTCATGTGAAAGAGAGGGTCGAAAGATAAGTCAACTATTAGATGACTTATTGACCATGTTGCAAGGACCAATTACTCATGCTAATGCTAAGAGGCTTTGAGAAGCTTTTGGTGGGCTTATATGTACTGTAGTTTGTAGCATCCCACTCCCGCAAGACCTAAACTTGACATCGATGGGTGATATCCGAGTCTGTGCCTCGCGAGGGTGGCATGCTAAAGTACTCAATCGTTTAGAAAGCGGTATAATTTTTTTTGAACTACAAACACAATATGCAGAAATCGATACTCAATTTGGGCCCACATTCATTCATAACTATTTTCAATTAACACAAAACCATCAACAAAATTTTCAATAGCCATTTAGGCCCTTTCACAAATACAAAATACTTGAGTCATTTTGGAATACAAATTTATACAAAAAGTTACAGAATATACAATTCAATACAAAACAGAGAAATGCAATGCAGACGCGAATTGACCTCGACCTTTATCCTTCACTTGAATGCCGTAGGTATACTCCCGTTGGCCTAACAGGGTATTCTTTTGATCCTGAAAAATAATTGCAAATTTTAGGTGAATTTTGCGAACTTAATGAGTGACCATCATCGATGGCTCACCTAATCATATAACACATAAATCACATCATTTCACATTTTGCACTCCACATTCAATACAATTTAATCAATCATATAATGCATATGCAGTGCACATAAACTCACTTTTGCTTTGTTACTTTGTTGTAACCGAGTGCCTAAATTGTCCCATATAGGACTCATTGATAACTCTCTCTTATCTGCTTGGGGAATACAGGGCTCATTAAACGTTGAGCCTGAGACTTTGATTCATTTTTGAGTTCGAAACTCATTTTCACTCGTTGAGCTTTAAGCTCTGATCGGTAGCTACTCTGGTCACAATTCCATTATGTTTCATGCATTCATAAAATGGAATGCATCAATCACATTTGCATGATCCCATTCAATCATATTCACATATCATCGGACCGTAGTCTGGCATTCAACATTTAGTTGAGAATTCACACTTTCATTCCTATGCAAATGCACATTTAGAACACATTTAACTATCACCTTAAGTACACATAGTTCATCCAATTCACATTCAAGTAGCACTTCAATATCCAAATCAAACATCACAATTATCGGACCTTCTGTCCAGAAATCAACATAAGCAATCACATCTACATAATCATTCAATAGTCATATAATACAAAATTTTAAATAACAAACAATAAAGTGAGACCATCTCGGTCTACTTACAGTACACTCCAGATTAGCATTTGTTTTCAAAATTTGGAAATGCCTGAATGTGGACTCTTGACCTGCACAACCCATTTATGCAAGATACACATTGCATACTTATCAATAATTGCACACGCATAAACATTTATTTATACACAATTGTATAAATGGACTATGTACAATGCATGCTCAATGACAATCCTAGGCATGTGTTCTAGAACACATATTATGCTCATTCCCATTTCATAGTTCACTTGTGTCTAATTGAACTTAGATTTACACTTCATTTGTACATAATCTTTCTAAATTCTCCTTTCAATCTTTACCCTTTGCATGTGTCTAGATTATTCATAAGCTTACAACTCAAGAACACTTGATTACTTTATATCATAACTCAATTTTTGGTCATTTCTTTTCTAACCTCATATGATCTCAAAATATCCAACTTCTCATCCAATAGGAATCCAATTGAAAATCCCATAATACAAAATCACTAAAATTGATTCTAGAATACTTAAACTCAAACATTTTTTAAACTCTATGAATTAGAATCTTCCAAAAAGCCAAAAGATTCAAAATGATCTTACCTTGATTCTTCACCAAATGAAGAGATCTTCAGCTTAAATGAAAGCTCTTTTCTTCCTATTCCTTTTTCTCTTCTTGGACAGCTTCAAAATCTTTTTGGAGAATGAGAAGAATTAAACCCTAACCCACTCTCTTCTTTTCTCTCAAGCCACCAAACTCTATTTCTCTTTCTCTCTCACTTTTGTTGTTCTCTTTTGTTTATCCTTCCATTCACGTTTTTCTTCTTCAAGGATTAAGAATTGTCCCATCTGCCCTTCTAATTATGCCTTATGTCTTTTATACTTAAGTGTCTTGTCAACAACACCCTTGAACATTCTAACATAACACTTTCTTCAAGAAGATGTCCCCTATTGTCTTAAGATTTTAATGACATCAAAATCATTCAATTTGGTTCAGTGATCCGAAAGATATACTTCAAACATTTTTGGATCGCTCTTATCCAAATCAGTATACTATGCACAACTTCTATCAAAAATTTAAACGTCTTAGAAACTGAATTAGATTCCAATTTCTTATACCATTTGTAGATCCATATCTCTAGTTCACCACAAATTAGGAATAATCTCATTTGGAGCTCTATCGATCTAAAAATATCAAAATACTAAAGTATGTTCAGTGGAATAACACCAGTTCATAGTATTTAAAAACACACACACTGTACCCGTCCTACGTTTTTCACTCAATCTCTCTCACTTAATTTCAGATGGCTATTTTTTATGGAGATGTAGTGCAATGTCTTACGAGTCCAATGGTTCAATAATCAAGTCATTTGAGTATCTAGAGAAGAAGTTATGGCCAAAAGAATCCAATCTGGTTTTATCCTCACTCATATTGAATGTATAGTGGGACAATTGGGATAACTTTCTATACAGCTATAAGATTTAGGCTTTGTTTAAATGGTTAGAAAAAGGACTTCAAGAGCTAAAACTTTCATGAAGAATAGAAGACAAATTCTATCTTCTGAAGGATCAAAAATGGAACAGAAGATATAAGATAAACAGTACCACAGAAGATATTTTACAACTGTCATAACTTTCTCTACAGATATTGGATTTAGGTGTTCTTTAGATGGTTTGAAAGAGGACTTGAAGAGATACAACTTCATGAAGACCTCAAAGATAAATTATATCTTTTGAAGGATCATAAATGGAACAAAATATATAAGATGAATAATAACCCAGAAGAAGTTTATGAATAGTAACACAAAAGATGTATTACAATTAACATAACTTTCTCTACAGATATCATATTTAGGTTTTCTTTGGATGGTTTGAAAGAAAAATTCAATAGATACAACTTTCATGAAGACAACTTTGTCAAAATCTATCTAGATCAATCCCAAAGTTTCCCTTAAAGTCCGAAGATGAATTTTACATTCATCCACCAAAGTACTACACTCAATTCTCACTTCATGACAAAGTTTAAGACTCTTAGAGACATAATTGAAATTCGATATCTTCATAAGAGATGTAGCTATATGTGTCTAGTTTAATCCAAAAAAATCTTCTCATTTGGATAACTAAATAAAAATTTATGGCTAACAGATCAAAGCACACTTAGTAAATATTTTCCAGATCAACCACCACTTTTGTTACCAAATCTTTCCTTATCACAACTCATACCAAGATCACTCTTTCAACCCCCTCTACTTTTCCTTTTCAATAAAATCACATTTAAAACAATAATACCTAGAAGTTGTCAATGAATGCATGTACACTTAGTTTTGTATATGCAAAGATTCAAATTCACATACATGTATGCTGACATGCTGCTGGGCATGAAATGCAAATTTTTTTTCCTAACTCTCACATTGTTATTCTCTCCATTTGAAATCTGGGTTCTAACCCTTAATATGAGGATGGGATGTTACAATTGAAGAAAGGGAATACTTGTAACAGTTAGGATATCTCTTCTAGACATTGCCTATACAACGTACCAAAATGCTTTGATTGGTACCTTGCTGACAACACTCATTAATGGAAATGTCATTCTAACAATAACACCTGATTTTAACATCAGGTAGCTGATCCTACTTTTTCTGAATGCTTGTAAGTTTAGATCTAGATCATTGGAGTATATCAAGATCCTACAACCAATATGGCTACTTTACATCACTAGATGATCTATCATCTACAGAATCATGCTTTAGACCTAAACTTTCTAAATTTTACTTCGGATGCCCTTTATATGATTGTTGATCGTTTCAATGATCAGACTACTATTATCCAGATCCTAAAGCAACTACCAACACAGGAGCTTAAAAAGTTGATGCCTACTGAGTGGATCACCAATTACCAAAAAGTGTTCCATAATTCTCATCGACACTCTTTTCATACCACAACTCCTCCGATTATGAGAACATTAAAAGATGGAACGGTGAAGTCCATCTATGCAAAGCCCAATGAAGATCCATCTGAACCTTCTACATCTGGTGCAATATTTCTAATCCAGCTTGTATTTTTACGTAAGGAAGGTAAATCTGGTCCTCCTATCTATTATTTCAAATCTAATGGAGATCCAGTTATATTAGTCATCATCGTGGACATTTTGTATGGGAAGTCGACCCATCTATGTGTGAACCTGATTGTGAAGTTTGCCTCAATCCTGAGTCAGATAGTAATAATGATGATGAAAGATAGACTAAAAGGAAAAGGAAAAAGAAAAAGTCGAAACGTCGCTGTATGCCTTCTCAACAGTATCATCCACACAAAGATGATCCAGATCCATATGATTCTAACAATCTTAAAGGTCTACAGATAGAAAAAACCAGACCTAGATCTCTTCAAGAGATGTTTAAATATTCTATATGTCAATCCAAGCCAGCAGTTCCTGTTATGACTCCTACTCCTATACCCTGCATAATGGTTAAGCCATATGAGGAAGACTTTCCTTCTTTACACAGGAGTACTGATGCTTAATGACACTTTCCATATACTTTAGCTTCACTTCTTCGCTCTTAAACAAAATGATGGAAAAACCATAATTGCTTCTGACATGGACACTTCCAAAGAGGGTGTAAAAAGGAAGCAACCCTTTTTGTTTTCTTATGAATAAGAGACCTTCTTTCTAAGTTACATTCTACGGAGATTTCTATAAGTTGTTCTCTTAATCTCTGAATGTTCATTTACTAAACTCAATGGATTACCTTGGGTCATAAATTGGCCTCAAGATTTTTGAAAGACAAGAAAACTAAAAAGTCAATAAAATAAATAAACAAATTAAATAATAATAATAATAATAATAATAATAATAATGGCTAGATTAATAGAATCTGGACTTTTATAATATTATAGTCCCCAATAACAGCCCCAAAAACTTGATCGATTTGTTCTGTGCTTATAAAGATTATAATTTTAATTATACGTACACAATGTAGTGGTAGTTAACATTGGCAAGTATATATTGATCTCTTGAGGACTGCAATTACTAATGTTATCTCTTTCTCTATTATCTAATCACTAAATTAGGTTGTGAATTTAATTAAAATTAAAATTAACAAACTAAATTCAAATTAACATAATAATGAATTAGCATAAAGAAAATACTACGATTAGTCGATATCAAATAAGTAGTATCTAGGTGATAATCCCCCTAAAATATCTTAAACACTAAACACTTATTATGCAATTAAATTATTGATTATTGGAATGTGAAAATTCCTATCTTATCTTAATATCTTTCTCAAGACTATTAACAACTAACCCTCCATTGATTAACTAAAATCTCTTTTTAGTTAAAACCCATAAGATTGCATTACTCGATTCGTAAATTTCATTATTATGTTTGAAATTCATTTAGAGGACTTATGTCACCGTATCTCTAGGTTTGCATACAACTCCTTTCAACTATGTCAGATCTATTGAGACAAAAGGATTTCTTAATCTTAATCATATGAAATCAAAAATTGGACTAATATTCAGGATATATTAGTTCAAAAATATAATTGTATAATCGAATTGTAATAAACCAATCAATAAAACTATATTGAATAAAAGACTATATAATACTATTCTTTCTAACTAAGGCTTCATCACACCCAGACACTAACCAAATTAGTTTCTACAAATAAAAAAACAAATTCAATATCAAATATTTAGAAGAAAAAATAGAAATAAAATTATTCTATATCTCCCTTTTGTCTCTAATAAAGTCTTCTTTCAATTTAGAATGAAGGTTGCCTTTTATTAGATCTTGTGATGTAACATTGTATTTTCCTCGCCTTCTATTTAGAACTACTTCTTCTTTGGTGTCTAATACAACTCTTAAATACGTTCTCCTAGGTTTTTCCTTCATAATTTCCTTTTATAGTAAAAACTAAGGTTTTTGAAATATACACTATCACTTACACAACTGTGTGGGAGATCATGTATCTTAAAATTTCCTCTAAATCGTTACCTTACACAGTTGCAAAAGATTATATGGGCAATATACACGGCCTTGTATGTCAACATACGTGACATGTATTTCCACATGGGCAAAAATAATGTCTTCAAAGCTCCACATATTTACAGTGACTTACATGATTAATATACACGACCGTATATCTCCAACGTTGCTTCAAATATCCATTTTATACCTTGATTGCACTTGAATTCTTCTCTTTTTGGTCTATAAAGACAATTATCATATACAAACAAACTTGAAGCAAAATAAGTACTAAAAATACTATTAAATAACAAATAAAACACACTAAGTATGGGTTTATAGTCCATTAATTGTTTATCACAAGTTTAAAGCAAAAGTTTAGCCTCCTCCCTGTCTATTCAAAATTGCTCCATATATCCTATTCAAGACAAACTTTGGTCAACTAGTATAATCTTCATGATCTAAAGGCTTTCTCCTTATCTTTTCTTTTATTTTTCATCTTTTATCTATATATCCTCCAAAAGCCTATACAATTAACTCTTTTCCTTAAAAAATATTAAACACCCTAGTTCATAAAATTCTTATTAAAATTGCATGAAATTCAAATTTAGGGATTTTTAATCTTTTCTTAATTAAACGCTAACTTTTTAAATTGATGCCCTTCTAGTTAAATTGTTAAAGGAGTTAAGGTTGTTTCCCTTTCAATTATAACGATACATCTTTCATTTTGCTTAAATTTATTATTTTGGGCACTTTTGATTTAAATTTTGGTTTTTTAAAAATTATATATTCTTTTTATGAAATTGATTGTTGGATATTACAATTATGTTTTATTTGTTACAATTCCAACCACTAATTTTGTGATAACTTGCCTTTAACATTTTTAATTGAAAATTTCACCTAGGCATAATATCAAAATTTAGAAATTTTCGAATTAGACACAATTAGGGTTGCCTGTACAAAAATTAAGCTTTTATTTTGACTTTTTAAATATTTAATAGCAGTCTATAATGAGAAAGTTTGGCAATATTGATCAAATTCATTTTTTAACCAAGTTAGCTTGACGTATGGCATTTTACATTGTGTATTTTTAAATTTCTTTTTGATTATTCTAAAAGGGGGAGAAAGTTTGGTGATATTAGATTTAGGGAGAGTGATAATATTAGGGGGAGTGATGAAATTTGAGGGGAGTGATTGTTTTGTCATCCTTGTATTTCTTACATCTTGTAGCTTATATGATATGTTTGAGTAAAGTTATGTTATCTTCATGGATATTTCTTTATCTTTTGTGCTTGATATTAAATTGTGATTTAAGCACGAACTAAGGGGGAGCTAATCAATATCTTAATTGTGATTTACTTCGTTATTTTTCTCTAATATCACAAATATTTTGTCATCATAAAAAAGGGGAGACTATTGAACCAATGGAGGTTCCAATTGATGTTTTGATGATAACAAAATAAAAATACTACTAATTTGTTTAGTATTTTGATGAAAAGCAATATAAGAACAAAAAGAATTCATAAACTCAAAAAGATATTGCATGAAGTTAACAAAGAGAAGTTAAAGTTTGTATCCTAAGAAATGAAGATCGAAACAAGAACAAAAGGAAACCAAGGCTCATTAAGGTCATTTCATATATTTTATTATTATTTATAAGCTTAATTTGTTAATTTGATGATTAAAAAGGCTTACAATGCATAACAATATCATCTTACAGCATTGCATAAGTCTTCACATTCATTAAGAGGCATTAAATCCTTTGATTTTAATATAAAGCCTCTTGATCTTCAAATAATCTTTGGGAACATTTTAGGAAGTTTTTAAGCATATTTGGATTAAAAAATTATTTTTGAGCATTTAAAGTTGTTAAAATAATGTTTTTGCAGTGATTAGTTCACCTATATGGGTTAGTGTTCAACCAATATAGGTTAAAATTATTAAATTTGATGTACCGAAAGTTTGTAGCAAAATTGGATGATATATTGGTCGATCAATGTGCTATATTGGTCGACCAGTGTTGCAACAACTGGTGAATTTAATGTTGTAAATGCATACTGGTTGACTAGTGCACTGTATATAGTCATTGTAATGGCTATTTCTTTGCTCCAATGTCTATTATGGGTCCCAAAATACTATAAATAGGTGTTTTCTCATTAGTTTTAGTATGAAGAAAGTTTTAGGTGTTGTATACACATATTTCAAAGAGTTTTATTAAGGGTTAATTACCAAAAAGTGCCTAAACTTTCATCAATTTTTCAATTTATAGCCCAAACTTTAAAAGGTATTAATAAAATGCCCTAAATTTCAATTTTTTTAAAATTCTAATCCGATGTTGGTCTCACTATTATCTTTGTTGATGTGGCACCGCTACATGTCAATGGACCCTCACTAATCAAACATGTCAACGTCATTAGAAAAAGTCAATATGATTAGTGAAATGACGCCATTTCTTAATGATACTAAAATGATATCATTTCAAGCATCATTCTCAACCTACATTGGAATCCTATGTAACGATAGATAGGAATACTGGAGATGCTATATTGAGGAGGAATGAGAACACCAAATGCGCAACATATTGAACCATTAATTGCTTAACTAGGCAGATACGACAAGATTGAAGGCAAAAATGTATTTTACTAGTTTCGGAACCATAAAGCACATGAGAGACAAAAACAGAAGACCAACAACCTTGGCAGAAGCCATAGTTTGAGAACGCCAACCTCACTTACTACCATATCGCTAGACACTAAGGTACGTCATAAATCTTTTAACTTTGCTTCTTTCCCTTCAATACTTAACTACCTAGCTAGTTTTAATTCTTCTTTTTACTGCATATTCCATAATACAAAGAGGAGTATTAGAGAGAGATGAGGGTAGTCCATATAAGAGAAACTGCAGAAGCTGGGGATTTGAGAGCTTGGAATTAGAAGAAAGTGATAGGTCATCAAGTAAAGAGGATCAAGGAGATGGAACCTTGAAGCTCTTCCCATTGCACCTGGAAGGCAAGTGAAAGGATTTGAACTTTGAAACGAAAAAGTTATGGATTTTAGGTTGAGAAAGACGACAAAGTGAGAGTGATTTCATCTTCTTAAAATGACATCATTTTAAGATTAGTGAAACGACATCGTTTTTAGATGATACTAAAATGACATCGTTTTAAGAAGATGAAATCACTCTCACTTCATCGTCTTTATCAACCTAAAATTTTAGTGAGGGTCCATTGACACGTGGCAGTGCCATGTCAGCAAAGATAATAGTGAGACTAACATCAGGCTAGAATTGAAAAATATTAAAAGTTGTGGCATTTTATTTCTACTTTTTAAGTTCGGGTTATAATTGAAAATTTGAGGAAAGTTTAGAATTTTTTAGTAATTAACCCTTTTATTAATCATTTGAGCATCATTGAGTCATATTTGTATGAGTGGGCCATTTTGGAGTTATCAAATGATAAAGTAAGATATTTTGATTTGTAATATTTGGTTGGGGAAAATATTATTGTTGGGACCCGATTCCGAAATCCAACTACTTATACAGATTCCCTCAATATCAAAATCCCAACCGGAAAACGGAAAATCGAAAAGCGAGAAATCGCTAATCGGAATACAAATCGAATTATCGGAGCGAAACGAATACTCGGAAAGTTTCGAATCGGAATACGAATAACAAAGTGGAGAAACTCGAAAAGCAGAAT
>JANITW010000008.1:62574875-62591300 GCA_027564335.1 Erythroxylum williamsii
AGGAGAGGGAGTGTCGTGAGCTTGGAGAAGAGAAGAGAAAAATAAGGTTTTGCATTCCTAAGGGATTTCGACAGATTTGGGACATTTCCTAGTAAGTTTAAGTTTGTTTTATCTTATTATGGTTGGATTAAACCCTAGAATCATTTTGCATGAGGTAGAATCGGTGGGTTAGGTATTTTCAGGAAAAATGGTTAGGTTCCTTGGGTTGATGAGTTTGTGACTGTTTTTGAGGTGTTAATGGGTTAGCAATGTAGTATGGGACTTGAATCAAGGTTTAAGTGTATTTTTTTTGCAAAAGGAAAGAATTGAGGTTGGAAAATGTTGGAAAAATCGGGTTCAGATACGTTCTCTAGACCCGCACGCCACGACGTGCGAGGAAGGTGTACACGTCGCGACTTAGGAATTTGTGTTCGTCGTGACGAGCATGGGCTGTTCGTCGCGAAGAGCGTGGACTTCGTCGCGACGAGCCCCCAGTTTTCAGCAAAGATGAATTTTGGTATTTTGTGCATATCTTTTGCTATAGAAGTCCAAATATGGTGATTTTTGATGCGTTATAAACTAGAGACATAGGGCTACAAGTTTTATGAAGAAATGAAGTTCGAAATCAGTCTTTAAGAATTCTCAATTTTGGATGGAAATTAACCATGAAATTCTTGTTTCAATTTTGGTTATAGTTTGAATTGTTAAAATATGACTTTCCGATTTCTACACCAAATTGATTGGAATTTTGGTTATTAATTAAGGAAATCAAGTGAGACAAGAGAAGCAAGAGGAATAAGAGGAAAGGCATTCCTAAGCAAGTTTTAAGCAAGGAATTCAAGGTGGGTTCATGTTTATAATAGAGTAAATAACTCACTCATTGTTTTGTTCAAATCAAGAAAGATTTAATCCTTTAAATTGCATCATCAATGTTGCCTTATGTGCTATTGTGAATTGGTTATATGCTTACTATATGATTTTCATTCATGATTAATGAAAAGGTTTCAAAAAGGGTTTTTCTCTTTTCAAGAATACATACTCATGAAATCATATTTTCCAAAATGTATGAAAAGTAAGTTTACAAGCAAGTGCCAGTTTGGCCATCAAGTTTACAAGAATTTGAATCATGCATGTTATGTGGGTTTGTGGTAGTCCCTCAAGAATTGTCACGTGCACGTTGACCCATGAAAAGGTTTCTTTCGCCTGCCCACTAGTGGCACGGAGCTCCCCAAAAGGACTCCCTCAAGAAACTACTACTACACAGGACCATTTCGATGGGAATGTGTAGTGCATCATGAACCCGGACTAACCCAAACCATTATGCTATGCTTATGTGCTTATGATTTGTTATCATGTTTCGTGCATACATGTTTTGAATTCTACTCATGAATTGTTTAAAGATCAAGCTTTTTTAGATAATGACTTTTACATGCTCAATTACTATGATTTCAAAGTGTACCACGACAATGAGTTATCTTTTGAATAGTTTTGCTTATTTCTGTATTATAAATGTGTTCCCATGAGCTTTATAGCTCACCCCCTTTACCCTCCCCATTCAGGTGACGAGCAAGCGATCAAGTAAGTCAAGGGTTATGGCATCACTCCGACTTCTTATGTTTGCATATTTTTCAAGATGTATTTTTTTGGAAGACAAGGCTTTAGTTTCATTTTGATTTTGATTAGTTCAAGGATGTTTTTGTACGTTTGACACTTGAACTCAAAGTATGTATTTGGGTTTGAAATGTTATTAAAGCTTTGTAAAACTCATGAGATATGAATGTTTTTGTTCCAAGTCTTTCGCATTGAATCATTTAAAAGTTTGCTTGAGTTTATTTCGATGAGTTTTGGGATGGGTTGATTTATAAAAAAAATGAGAAAAGTTTCAGGTTTATTCATGGTGGGCCAAAGGCATGCGGACGCCACGACGAGGCTGCTCGCTCGTCGCGGCGAAACCGCTTGAAGGGCTCGCCGCGGCGAGAGCCCTTTGTTCGCCGCGACGAGGGCCTTATTGCTCGCCGCAGCGTGGCAAGCCGAGAGGGCTCGCCGCAGCGAGACATCTCACGCCGCTACGACGCCCCTTGTTTTCCGAGGGAGTTTTCTTCCTTCTTTTAAATTATGTTTCACCTCACGCACCAAGCACCACGCTTTCATGTCTGATGTTAGGCTTCGGAAACGGGGTCCAACATATATTGTTTGCTAAGGACAATGTACAATTTTAAGTATAGGGAGGGGGTTAATAATTCTCTTAAGTTTATTATAATCTTGGTTATTTATTTTATTAATTGGTACCCTAAATTAGTTTAAATATATTTGTAAGTACTTTATTTTATTGTTGATTATTGATTTGAACTAGTATGCAAAAGGATGATAGTTAAAATAAAATTACTTTTATAAGTCATATTTTTAATGGTCACTGAGTTAGTTAATTTGAATGAAAATTGCATATTATTTACACATATATAACCATTTTTGTTTAAGCTTTTGAGCATAAGAGCAAAATACAAAATTTTTTAAAGCCTTTTTATTCTTTCATAAGTGTTATCATGCATAATTGAATAATTATAGAACTTGCTTTTATTGTGCATTGACACCACATATGTTAAATTATAAGCATTAAAGTGATAAAGGCATTTAGATTCAATAGTTTTTTAAGCCTATTTCTTAGATAATTACACAACCATATTTTATCCTTTAGGAATAACCAATTTTGAGCCTTAGCCTTTTTTATTGAGTATAACCCCATTATTAAGTTGTATCCTTTTTTTTCTTAAAACCTTTTTTACTAATTTGAACCCTGAAGGTTATTTAAATTACTTAATTGTTTGAAATTGAATTTTTTAAAGGTCCAACATTTATTTAATTGTGGTGCATGATGAATGCTCGAAAATAATTATAAAAGTATGTTACTAGTATAAAAAATGTATAATACCAATGGATTTATAATGTAAGGACCTATATATAGTGAAGAAATAAGTTTTTTATAATGTTTCCTTTGTAAATTTCCTTCAAATTTATCACATTTTTATTATATAACTGTACCTTATCCAAGGCTATTATATAATCATACCTTACCTAAGCCCTAATAAACCCATATAAAGGCCTTTTCATTTTAATTTCTAGCTTACATACAAATGGTGGACATATAATCATATCACAAGCTTATGGTTAAGAGTTCTATTGTGCATTGATTTGAGAGATCCTATACTTTCACCCAAAACATTTCAGTGTTTTGAATGAAATCTTGATGAGAGTGTAAAGAATTACGATTTTGATTTTGAAAAGATTATTGACGTTATTGATATTGACTTATGAAGTTAGTTTTGAGACAAATTAATTCTAATTGTATGTTAATTGGATCAATATGATTTGATGATTTAAAATATGGATGGACAGGTTAAGGTTAAGTAGGAATGGATGTTTGTAAATTTGATACATAAATTATGATTTACTTCAGGGAAAGAAAAAACTTAAGTGTGGAGATGTTTGAAAGATGCTTATTTGACAATAATTATACACCCATATTTAACATTTTTTGTTTGATATGTAATAGTTTTGTTGTATATTTGCTACTTAGTTCGCTTTAAGTGCATTTATAGGTTATAATTTCCTTTATGGAAAAAAGGAGAATAATTTGGATGAAATCATGGCATGGAATGAAGATTTGAAGCAATTAAGGACCTACACTATCATGTATAGAGACTATGAAAGTCTCTATAAATGTTTGAAGATTGAAGAATTTTAGGTCTAGTCACATGGAGTTACACCCCTATATATGTTGATATACACTTGAATATATGTTGCATATGTAGGTCTTTGTGCCTATGTGAAATTGTGAATTTAGGTGTTTATGATTATACACGGTCTCCTACAGGCTCGTGTAAGTGACCATGTATATCTCAGAAATCCTATTTTTTACTATAAAAGGACATGAGCTGAGGCAAACATGGAAGATTCGAGTTTTTAAAAGATTTTATATAGTGAGACATATAGAGAGGTGATAGTTCTAATCAAAGGATGAGGAAAAAATGAAGAATACATTAATAGAAGATCCAATAGAAGAAAAAGGGAGATTTAAAATTATGATGTCCCTTTTTACTAGTTTTTCTACATATTTATCCTTTTTTGGTTTTCTATAAGTGGTAACTAAATCTTTTTAGTTTCTAGGTGTTATGAACTAGTTTGTGATAACAATATGATTTGATCTTTTATCTAATGTGATTATATTTGTTGACTTATTGTGATTCAATTATGTGTTTTATTGATGTTCTAATATATCCATAATATTAGTGCATGATTTGATTTTATATGATTGAGATTGAGAAATCTTCTCGTATGAATAGTTCTACCATAATTGGAAGGAGTTAAATACAAACCTAGAGATGTGCCAACATAAATCCTTTGAATTATGGTCAAACCTAATAACATAATTCACAAAACGATAAAGCAATCCTAGGGGTTTTAACTAGAAAGAGTTTTGTTAATCAACTAGTGGATTAGTTAATAATCTTTAAAAAGATATTAACATGAGATAAGAATTTCTATGGTCCGATAATCAATATATAATTACATGATAAAAGATTAACATTTAATGATTCTTAAGGGGATTCATCATCTAAACACTATTATTTGATATAGACTTTTCTAAGTTCTTTCCTTTATCTTGTGTTCACTATTGTTTAATTATAGCTTATTTGTCAATTTAGTTTTTAATTAAAACCTAAAATCTAATTCATAGGTTAGATAACAAAAAAAGGGTAACACTAGTAATTCAAATTTTTGTGGAATCAACCGGTCTGGACCTCACTTCTAGAGCCCAACTTTCAGAGTCATAAAACGTGTGCTTATGCTTATTACAATGTATGTTATTCCAATTAACCCTCATTAGTCATCTTCGATTCATCTTCATTCTTTGATACTGTAAGTGTCGGGCCCTATTTTTCGAATCATTCTTGTACTAAAGCAAATATTCTATGCTCAACTTCCATTCAGATATATTTATAATGCCGAAGCATATTCAACAAATATCACTAGTTCATACTATTCCAACATATTCCTTCACTTTCCTTCAATCAAAACCTTTTTCCAGTCAATTCATAATTCTGCCAATTTTTTTGGAGAGATAGCATAATGTGTGAGGAATCTATTATCTCAAGGATCACTTCATTTAGAGGTCGAATAACAAAGATTGGGCCGAAGGAATCAAACAAGGTTTCGTCCTCAATCATAATGAACCTGGTTTGGGACAATGGCATAACTTGCTCTAGGAATATCAGACCAAGGTTATTCTTGAAGGTTCGAAAGAGGTTGTCACCAGACGATGTGCCCTCACCAGATGACACGTCATCAGATGATACGTCATCACTAGACGATACGTCCTATACTCATCAGCATCTTCACTCAAAAGGACCATAACTTTTGACTTCGATATCTAAAAATTTCATACTTTATAGCGTTGGAAAGCTAGAAAGACAAGCTACAACTTCCATGAAGACAACTTGTCAAATTTATCCTAGATCAATCCAGATTTTGCCCTAAATTCAGAACACGAATTTTTCCCTTATGGAAGACTTGAAATTTTCCACTATGCAAACTTGGAATGTTCTCAGCATAACTATTCAGCTACCAAAATGAGTTCATTAAACTCTCAAATTTCAACTCATTTGTCTCATCACCTTCAACTACATCTAATTAGTTATAATTCCTATCTTCCTTTCTATAGTATCTCGCCCATGTGTACATATATATATATCAATGACTTATGTTCCAAAATCATCAACTCAAATTGATTACTTCTTCACGTATGTCTAATTTAAACTCAAATCATCCATGCATCATTCACATTTCATTATCATCAAAAAAATAAAGTTTTACAAATCTTTAATGGCATTCCAAGCTACATTACATCATCGTCTCAAAATCTCAAATTACAAAAGGTCCTTGTACAAACAAACTTGTTGCTTTCCCAAAATCAACTCAAAATATAAAATAAGCAAATTTGGAGAAATTCCCTTAAGATCTTGATCTCTTAGCTATTACCTAAAGATGGAATAGGGGGGTTGAGCTTGAAAGCTCGTGAGTAACAGTTTATAATGGAAAAACAAGCAAAACCTTTGAAAACATTTACTTGTCGTAGAAAAACTTTCTTTGAGTTCATAAAACACATGTTTCTCAAATTCTTATCATATAGTCAAATCCTCAAACTACAAAACATGAATTCATCAAACTTGTTCACATATCATAAGCACGTAAGCACATCAGAATGGTTTAGGTGGATCCAAAACAGAACGTGCTACACATTTCCCCTAAGAGGTCCTGTGTAGCCGTAAACAGAACATACTAACGCAATCCCACATAATGGTTTTGTGTAGCCGTGAACTTATAAGAGTCCATGGAGGAGCTCTATGCCACTAGCGGGTAGGCGAGAGAAGCCTTTAACTTAGTCAACGTGTACGTGACTTAACTTAGGGGACCACCACAAACCCACATAATCATGTATTTCACATCTTGTAAACATATTGCCCAAAATGGAACTTTTCCGAATCTTGACTTTTCATTGACATGAGATATTTCGAAAATTATTTCCGAAAACCTGATTTCATAAACTTGCATCTTTTCAAAAAAAATCATTTCCAAAATCTTTTCAAAAATCATCAACACAATTCATGTAGCAAACATATAACATTTTCTCAATTCATTTAAGAAGCAATAGATGCAACACTTATGATGCAATTAAAATCATTAAACTTTCTTGATTCAAAGAAAACATGTAATGGCTTATTTACTCTATTATAAACATGTACCCACCTTGATTTCCTTGCTTATAGGCTTGCTTAAAATGTCTCTACTCTTGCTTCTCTTGTCTTTCTTGATTTCCTTGATTCTTCACCTATGAAGAGATCTTTAGCTCAAATGGAAGCTCTTCTCTTCCTCTAGCTTTTACCTTTCTTGAACGACCTCAAAATCTCTCTTGAAGGCTAAGAAAATTGAAACCCTAGCTTGTTTTCTCTTCTTTTCTCTCAACCATCGACATTCTCTTCTCTTTCTTTCTTCTTTTGTCCTCTTCTCCCAATTTACATCTTTCTTCTTCTTAAAAGAACAAGAAAACATTTTTTCTTCCATTTCTACCCTTAATGAGTCCAAAAAGTCCATTTTACCCTTCCTTATAAGCTTAGGTTCCTTTAACCTTTAGTGCCTTGCCAAAATTACCCTTGAATATTCTCATAATCTTAACACTTTAGTTTCACTTACCCATTCAATAAATCCTACTAACTTTGACATAATAATTAACTCGAAAAAATTTATTCTATGAAAACCCTAAAAATTATTTAAATCATGCTTATTCATCAAGAAAATTTTTTTTGGAGGCCAACAACAGATACGCCATGGACTTGTGGTAAATTTAAATATTGACCTAAACTAAGTTAATCAAGTAGGTTTAAGGGAGGAGTTGGAACTATAATTAAAGATGCATATAGGGAGCTCATTCATAAGGTTTTGTCCAAATTGTTGTTAAAAGTAACGAAGTTTTAGATGAATCAATTAGGATAAAATTTTAAATAGGTGTGTGATGTTTTTAATTCCCATTACATAAGTAAAGAGATTATGATTGATTTGCTCAAAGATAAACAAAATTATAACTATAGGGGTATTTAATGTGCATAAAAGATATGTTTGATTTACAGAGTAGTTTTTCTCATATTGTCCATTCAACTTAGTTTGATTTAATTGGTTTTATATTATAATGTTTTAATTATGGATAATTTAATTGAGAAAATAGGTTAGCTAAGAATTGGAGTTTATAAGGAAAAATATAAAGAAATTATAATTTTGGTTAAATACAATCTAACACACATTAGTGTGCTAGGGAATGTTTTACATTGGACAAAAATAGATAGGTAAAAGATTAAATACATCATTATATTAAGGTCTGTTTTGTACTAAAACTTTAGTAAACAAGACATAACCTCTTACATGAATGGGGGAGAGCCATTTTCTTAATTCATCAATCCCTAGATCTCTAGATGTTTAGAATAATTTTTAATTAAATTTTAACCTAGCCAAACAATCATAATATAAAATAAAGGAAGGAAGGAAAAAACTAGAACAGTTTCTATATTCTCCTCTAACCTTTCTCCAAATATTCCTCTAATGCGAAGAAACCCTAAAAATAAAAAGTTTAGTGACAAAGAAGGTTTCCACTAGCCTATAAAATATGCTACAAAGAAGATTAATAAGAATATTTATAAGCTAGAGTTGCATAAAAGAGTTCTAAGGTAATTAAACTTGTAATTCTACATGTCTTTAGAGTGTTTGGTATGAGAACTAGCACCTATCACACGTCTATATTAACATCAATTTTGTTTTGAAAATTTTCAAGCTTAGTATGAAGAGTCTTATAATGATTTTAATTCATGTTTGGAGCTAGTTTTACTTTATGTTTGGGAACTATTTTTGTATTAAGTCTTCTATAAAGTTGTGCTTTTTTTAGTTACCTTTTGAATACTCTAGATTGACCTCAATCAGACACTTACAAAGAAATTTATACTTAAATTTATGTTTTAGCCTCAATATCATCACCTAATAAAAAATGAATAAAAGATATAAAAAACCTTATATAATTATGTATACATACTAAAAAAATGCTAAATCATAACTAACTCATTCCTTACAAACAAAATATTGATTTATCAAATTCACTACACTTAACTTACTACTTTTGCTCAAGAATTAAAATGATACTATAACTCACTAAAAACTTCTTAATAAAAAAAGAATAAATTCAAATTTTACAGGTGTACAAGAGACTTTAGTATATACAATAAGCCTTTAAAACCTTAAATGCCCTTAGTAGAGGAGTTATAATCTCTTAAGGATTTACTTAAATGCTACCTATAAAAATTAACCTAAAATCATGAGTTTGATTTATAGTTAACAACATAATACATACAAATTCAAGTCTCAATTGAATTACAAACTTAAAGTCTTAATATTTCTCAGATAAATCACAATGAAAACAAGACAAATGAACAATATTATACCTCTTTCATCAAGTTCAAACACTTTAATTTGGTTTGTCCTCATAAGATATCGCTTATTTACACAAGTAAATTATTATATACAAATGTCAAAATCAAGATCCATAATGTAAGGTTTAAATTCAAGGCCCATGACTCTAAAATAACTGAGGTTTAACTACTTTAAATTAAGTATAAGAAGACTCTTATTTCCTTCACTTTTTATGATGAGATTGGATAAACCACACAATTACTAGGTTTTAATTGAATTCCACTAGTTAAAGAACACTTGTAAGAAACATTTTTTGTTATAAAAATCTTGTTATTTATGTTTTTTGTTCATAGGACAATCAGCAATCATTTAAATTATAAATTATCTCTTATATAGATAACTTTGTCAACTGCTATGACAATTAGATATCAACCATTGCAACTTTAAAATCATCATATTTATCTTTATTTATCAGTTTCTTCTCCCTATGATGTCGACTTAGAAGGTTTAGCAAGATCTATGCCTCTACTATAATTAAGAATTTGGTTGAAGCTTACATTTAAGGGTGAGAATTGCTCTTCCACCCTCTTCTTCTTTCCAAACTCATGTTGGTTGTCATTGCCTTATTATAATAAACTTTTAGCTTCTTTTAGATTTATATATCTCTTTTTTCTGCTATAGTTTGTTAAAAATATTTGGTTACATACATTTAGAAGTAGCTCCATAATGGCTAGTGCTTCCTCGTAAGTGTTAATTATAGTGTGTTTTCTAAGTGTTAGAGTGTGTTTTTAGTATTCAAACACATGATAATCATGTGTTTAATAAATAAATTTTTGTTCTTACTAGTGTTTGTGTGTTTTGTTTGAATAATTCTTGCTTAAATCAAGAATTTGATCATAATTGTAAGTTGTTTGACATGTTTGGTGATGTCAAAAAAATTGAAGAAAAGAATAAGAAAGAGTTAGAAAATAAGTTCTAGCACAATTATGCATGCAAAAAGTGACATGGTTATGGCTCTCTGGCATGATTATGCATCTAAAGAGAGCTAAAGCAAGGCTATGAACAATCATGTATCACTTTTTCTAGTTCATGAACTTTTTATATTTTTGACAATTTGTGGCTCTTTTTGGAAGAAAAAAAGGTTGAAAAACCTAGATAAAACCTTAGAATTTAAGAGTATAAAAAGAAAGAAAAAAACATCACTTGATGGTAAAAAACATAAAATGAGGAGATCAAAAGAGCAAAATTTGAAGAAAAAACTATAGAATTCCAACTCGAGGCCAAGAAAAGAAGACATGCTTATTCAATTCTCTACTTTTTTCTTATTCCCTTATTGTTGTTGAATATTAAAGATGACTCAGTTGGCATATATAGGTACATCTATGGATTTCTAAATTCCTTTTTGGAATTACTCTTTATTTATTTGTAAACTTTACATTTTTTATTTAATGAAATATGTTTATGATGTTTATTGCTTTATAATCAATTTGATTCAAGAGATTAGATTAGATAGCTTCTGTTGAGTTGTACAAATAGGCAATTTAAGATAGATCTTAACTTTTATTAGTTACCATAGGATCATTTCAAATCTAGTTACATTGTTAGGAACAGTTTTGATAGATTGAGAGATCCGAATTCAAATTCTATCTATTTTAATTGGAATTACTTTATTAGATTTTGAGAGAGGATAATCATAATTATTGGATATCTAAGGTCAAGTAGTATTAAATTAAGAAGGTGAAGTGAGAAAAATAAAGGTAAAAGTAATTCCTACTTTTTATCATTGATTAATCAATTAAATTCACTATTGCTTATTTCATTGTTTCATTATCAATTATTTATTTTAGTTTAATTTTTAGCAAATTTTATTATTATTTACCTTAAACAAAGTTTACAATAATTGTTGAGTGACTACTCTAATCCTCATGGGATGATTCTTTTTATGGTATAAGATATTATTTGTATACATACAGTAAAGAAAGTTATCCATTTAGAACTTTAACACTTTAGCCATTCTCAAAAGTTACTACAACTATAAAGGAATTAATTTAAGGAATTCTAGTTACCTTTTGATTAAACATTTTGTGCTTTATCGTCTCTCTAAATCTTTAAGCTTATTTGAATTATAATATAGAGCCTCATGCCCTCTTTTTATTACTTTAAGAATGTGCTTAAAAATAAGCTTGCCATTGCTTTTAGTTAATAGTAGATGCTACTAAAAGTCTTTACTACCAGTTCTTGCGTGTTTGATAAATGTTGAGGAGGAGATATTGCTCTTTAGCACCATAGCGATCCATTATTCCCTGAATCTCTCTACATGGTCAGTCAAATTTGTGGTTCCATTATAAATTTGTAGTAATGATAACTTAAACTTTAGTGGTAGTAATTCAAAAAGTATATCCTATACGAATGGACTATAAGCATAATTTATTGGAAAAACATAATCATAATAATTCTTTAGCCCATAATTAAATTCTATGTTTACATGAAAATATAAAATATAAAGTACATACCTTGATCCATAAGTGAAATTTTGATTGAGACAAACTCTTCCAAAAGATTGAATAAAAAGAAACTTCTTTCTCTTCTTTTTCCCTCAATAATTATGCTTTTTTTAATGATGTAAATAAACAGAGGTGTATATATGGCCAAGAGAGAAGACCAGTTTCAAATTAAATAAAGATATCTCTGAACTATTACCATCAAACGGTATGTTTAAAATAAAATGTTATCTTAATTAATCAACATTGTCTTCATCAAATTGACCAATCACAAGTTAGGATTTAATATTATTAAAACCGTAATTATTTAATGAGCCACAAATTAAATGTATATAGGTTTTACATTCTCCCACTTAGCTCATTAATTGAAAAACGTAATATCATGGTTTAATAATCAATAAAGATTGTGCACATAACTTTTGCTAAATTCTTCAATGTTGATTATATCATAAATCATAATCAAATAAAGATACTAATAAGAGTCGTAGCAATTTTACATCTTAACAAACGACATAATTCCTTCCACGTACTACAATATTAGCGCTTTATTCAATAGGATCCATAAATAAGAAACACATTAATGGTCCAACAATAATGTCTTAGTTAAAAGCAAATCCTATAAACATAAATTATTCATAAATGTATACTACAAAATAGGATTAACAGAAATAGAAACATAAAAGTGCTCACAATGTCAAAATACAACCATAAAAAAAACATAATTGGTGCTAATATGTTGAATTGACACTGTTTGTTTCTGAACTTCTTCTTTTCTTTTTTTTTTGGCCAATAGAAAGAAATTTTATTAATATAAGAAAACAACAACAAGAAGTTCATACAAAACATCTGAGAAAGACAGAAGCAATACACATCTGAGAACTAAACGAAGTAGCATCTCTAGCATATCCCTTCATCGCATAACAACTAAGGAGGTGCTGGTAAACCATCATGACTCAAGATACCAACCAAAGAAGATGGAGGCACCAAAATCCAATTACCCAAGCACATCTTCTTGCTGACTTGCTTTGCTAACCAATCAGCAGTGCTATTAGCTTCACGATTTATTAGGACAAATTCAATACCCTGTAAATGATGTATTCTGTACAGTATATCAGAAATATATGGATTAATTCTCCATTTTCCTTTTCCTTTATTCTTAAGTATTTCAGTATGAACAATGTGTGAATCCATTTCAATCTGTACATTATGATATCCTTTTTGCTCCAGCAACTTCACCTCTTCACACACAGCTCTAGCTTCAACCTCAAGTGCTGAACCTACTTTACATTCTTTAGCAATACCATCAACAACAATGCTTTCAGCATTTCGTACAATAACTGCAAAACCTACACCCCAGGATTATAAGCTCCATCACAGTTCATTTTCAAATAGTCTACATTTGGTTTGATCCATTTATTCTGCAGAGCACACACTCGATTCATGCCATCCTGCTGCTTACTATGACTACATTCAGCCAACAAAGCAGAACTTTTCACAAGACATCTAATTGGATCTGGCATATCATGATTAAAGACTACTTTACACCGCTGCTTCCAAATGTTCCACAGCAAAACAACAATTAAAACCAAAGTATCATTGCCATTATCAGACTTCTTAAAAGTCTCACTTATATCCATTAACCATGCATCTAGAGTGGTCAAACCTACCTTTGTTACTTTTAAGCCCAAAGCACTACCAAACCATACACATTTTGTCCATGGACATAATAGCATCATATGCTCAAGAGTCTTAGGTTCACCAAAGCAAATAGGACACAAATCATCAGTGTTAACTCTTCTTTTGACCAAATTGGAGTTAGTAGGCAGTAAATTGTGCAGTGTTTTCCAGAGAAATACCTTAACCTTGGGTGGGAGTGTGAGCTTCCAAAGCCATTTCCAAAGTTTCTGGTCCACCTTATGAGAAGATGCAGCTTTTCTAGTATCTGAAATGACGGCAGCTTGTTTCAGAATCTGATATCCCATCCGAATTGAATAAATTCCATTCTCAGCAACTTTCCAAATATATCTGTCCAAAGATCCTTTACCACACAAAGGGATGTCTTCAATCATGCGCTGCTAATCACTAGAGAAAAAGTCACATATAACCTGCAGCTTCCACTTTTGAGCATGAATATCTATCAATTCCTCCACTTTCGTAGGTGCATTTGCAGGAAGTCCCTCCAGTTTAGTCACCACTTGACCCTGAATCCATGGTTCATCCGAAATACTAATGTGTCTGCCATCCACATCCTGCCACTGAAGATGTTGCTTCAAGAAATCCCTCCCTTCCAACATACTAGACCAAATCCAAGAAGCCCGTGAACCTTTCTTAGCCTGCAAACATGAAGTTTTAGGAAAATATAACCCTTGCAACACCCTTGCCCACAAAGCAGTTGGATTTGTAATCAGTCTCCAACACTGCCGTGCAAGCAAAGCAATATTCAATAGTTGCATGTCCTTAAAACCCATGCCTCTAGCACTTTTACTCACTGACATTTTAATCCAGCTAGCCCAATGAATTTGATGTTCATTATCCTTCTGTCCCCACCAGAAATCAGCAAGCACAACATTAATGGCCTCACATGTTGTTTTAGGAAACTTTATACACAACATAAGGTAAATAGGCATAGCACAGGCAACAACTTTTATGAGACAAGTATTTTAATTCCATATGTTTAACATCTTTAGAATACTTGTCATTTTTTGAAAATAAGATTGCTATAGAATTATCATAATAAAATTTTAGTGGCTTGGAAATAGTGTTGACAACTCTAAGTCCCGAAATAAAATTCCACAACCATAAACCTTGAATTGTAGGTTCAAAACATGCTACAAATTTAGCTTCCATAGTGGATGCAGTAATGATCAACTACTTCACACTTTTTCAAGAAATAGCCCCTTCAGTTAATAAGAAAAGAAAGCCAAAATTGGACTTTCTAGTATCAATGCAAGTGGCAAAATCTGAATATCCAATCCCTTCCAAATGACGGAATCTCCTATAAGTGAGCATATGATTTTGAGTACCTTGTAGATATCTCAAAACTTTCTTTACAGCTTTCCAAAAATCCAATCTAGGATTACTTTAATACTTACCTAGCATATTGACAGTAAAGCTAATGTCAGGTTTAGTGCAAGTTTGAGCATATATTAGGCTTCTAAAAATTGATGCATAAGGAATATTTTCCATTTGCTTATGCTCTAATTCATTCTTTAGAAATTGATTAAGACTAAACTTGTCTCCCTTCTGAATTAGAACTACACTTACAGAACAATTTTTCATGACAAATCTCTCTAAGACCTTATTAATGTAAGCTTTCTAAGATAATCCTAATAGTCCTTGTGATTGTCACAGAATATTTCAATTCCTATAACATAACTGACTTATCCTATATCTTTCACTTCAAAATTTTCAAAAAGAAATTTCTTGGTGTTGTGCATTAAACAGAGATGATTAGTAGCTAACAAGATATCATCAATATAAAGCACTAAAAATATGAACTTACTCCCATTGATTTTTAGATATATACACCAATCAACGATGTTTTCTTTAAATCCAGAGGAGGTAATAGTATCATTAAACTTAAGATACAATTTTCGGGAGGCTTACTTAAGTCCATATATTGACTTCTTAAGTTTACATACCTTGTCTTCCTTTTCTTCAATTGAAAAGCCTTCAGGTTGATCCATTTACACGTCTTCCTCTAAATTACCATTAAGAAAGGTTGTTTTCACATCTATTTGATGTAACTCTAAATCATAATGAGCCACTAGTGCCATAATAATTCTAAAGGAGTTTTTCTTTGAAACAGGTGAAAAAGTCTCATAATAATCAATGCCATCTTTCTGAGTATAACTTTTGGCAACAAGTCTACCATTATGTCTTTCAATATTTCCATAAGAGTCACGTTTGGTCTTTAAAACCCACTTACATCTGACTCTCTTACAACCTTCAGGTAATTTGACTAAATCCCAAACTTCATTATGCTCCATAAAATTTAACTCTTCTTTTATAGTATCAATCCATTTGGTATAATTAATACTTTCAATAGCTTGTGAAAACAAAACTGGATCATCATTATTTCCTATGTTAAACTCTGACTCTTTAGATATATCACATAATTATTAGAAATAGCTAGTTTTCTAGGTCTTTAAGACCTTCTTAATGCTATTTCTTGTGGTTGTTCTACAATTGGAACATTAATTGTAGGTTCAATACGTTCATTAACCATAGGCTCTTTAGGAAGTGTTTGATCATTTATTTATTGCTCCTGTAAATTGTCAAACACAACTATAGGAGTAACATGTATTAAAGAATTTAGTAAGGGAGCTTGAACTTTTATTTCTTTAATAACTACATTACATGTTCTTTCAACACTCCCATGTGTTTCGTCATTCTCAATGAACCTAGCATTTCCAGTTTCAACAATTCTTGTTGTATGATTAGGACAATAAAATCTATACCTTTTAGACTTTTTTAGATAACCAATAAAAAATCCACTAATTGTTCTTGGATCCAATTTCTTTTCATGTGGATTATAAATTCTTACTTCCGCCAAGAAACCCCAAACATGTAGGTGCCTTAGGCCTTAGACTAGGTTTCCTTCCAGGCTATAGTTAAAAAGGAGTCTTTGGAACTACCCTACTAGGAATCCTATTTAACAAGTAAACAATGTGTAACATCCCATTCCCATATTAAAAGTTAGAACCCAAACATACAGTCCATGTGAGATCAATGAGAGAAAAAATGCATTTTCATGCTTATGCATAATATTAGCATATACACATGTGCATTTGAATTTTTGAACACATTAAAACGACCGTATGTGCATTCATTGATAATTGTTGGGTATAATTGACTTATATGTGAAAGGTGATTTTATTAAAAATTGTGGTTTATGTGTATTAAAAATTTAATTGGAAAGTGTGTTTAGTGATTTTGA
>JANITW010000008.1:62591400-62602992 GCA_027564335.1 Erythroxylum williamsii
TCGATAGTCTACTACTATCATGATATGAAACTCATCATTCCCTTTAAGTAAACTCCTTTACTTATATGGAGATAAATTGCAACACTACAGTCTAAACCATAATGAAGCGACCAATTTGATTATTCAACTGTGAATCAATTAATTTAGATTGTTATAATATACATGTTTCCCATACATCTCTATGCATATGTATATTACTTACAAAAGAATCTTGGTATCTTTTAACTAGATATATAATGCTCACACAAATAAAACCAAACTCTTTTGTTTTATTAATAATAAATATTTTCATTACAATAATGTAACTGAAGAAGTTACATGTAAATACACTTAGTTTCCAGGGCACTATATTTACATAACTCCAACAGAATCCTATTTAACAAGTAAATAGCGTGTAACATCCCGTTCCCATATTAAAAGTTACAACCCAAAAATACAGTCCATGTGAGATCAATAAGAGAAAAAATGTATTTTCATGCTCATGCATAATGTTAGCATACACACATGTGAGTTTGAATGTTTGCACACATTAAAACGACTGTACGTGCATTCATTGACAATTGCCGGGTATAATTGACATATATGAAATGTGATTTTATTGAGAATTGTGGTTTATATGTACTAAAAATTTAATTGGAAAGTGTGTTTAGTGATTTTGAATTTTTGGGAAATTTTAAAAATAATTTTTAAAAAGGTTGAATATTATTAGACAAGGAAAAATGTCTCTTGGAGAGTAAATTGGTAAATGGAAAATAGAAATAAGAAACCAAATGATATTGGAGAATTTTGAAAATGATTTTTTTTGAAAATTTAAAAATGATTTTAAAATTTGTGAAAAGAGGTTATTGGAAAATTTTGGTGATAATTGTAATAGAAAGATGGGAGTAAATGGAACTAGTTCAATAAGAACTAGTTAGTTGGGAAATTAGATAAGGTCTTAAGAAGTGGACAAGTGTCCAAGTCTAAAGTTAAGTCTTCTTAACTTTGAAAGACAAGTTACTGTTCTTATCTTCATCTTCCTTCATAGCTTCTTCTTCAAAGTTACCTCCTTTACACAAAGTTTTTCATCAAATCTTTACCAAAGAAAACCTTGTTCTCACCTATCCTTTTGTCACTCCCAACATTGATTTTCTTTCATTTTCCTAAAAAAAAAAACAAAACTTGCCAACTTCCATAATGATGTATATAAGTTGCATAGAGATTAGGGCTTCTTGAGATTTTGACGAAGTTGAAGATTTTGGAATTTTAACAAGTATTGTGTTAATCCTTATGAGAAATAGGAATATGAGATAAATTTGATGATTTATTTGACATTGCATAATCATGGAAATAGTGGCCATTTTTATGAATACTGAACATATTAGATAAAAAATTCATATATGATGTTCTTACGTATTTGAGGATTGTTATGTGATATGATAGTTTAGAGATGATTTTTGAGTTAAAAGATCATTGAATACATGTAAGAGAAGAGTGCAGAAATTATGAAAGTGATAGGGACATATATGCTCTGTTTTCCTTTTCACTGTGTATATATATGTATATGTACGTGAATATATTTGGAGACTTGAGCATGAACAAACATAGGTTTGAAGTTAAGGAAATCATAGAGTAAGTTGACGTTATGCTTTCAATAGGATTAAAATAAAAAGTTGAGATAAAATGAAATTGTTAATGGAGACAAAACAGTGCAACAGAAAATTGGAAAAAAAATGCAATAGTGAAGAAATACCAAAAATGGTGAAATGGGTGAATTACCTTTTTCTGTTTTTAATGATTTTGGTTAAGCAAGGATTTTGGATTTTGTTTGTGAAAGATTGGAGTTGAATGGAAGTTAGAGAGGAAAATGTAAAATGTACACAAGATGAAAATTTCAACAATGGAAGGAAACGCAGAACATGAAGAAGAAGAGCGAATAAATTTTCTATTTTTGATGTATGTGTTTTAATTGAGAATTTGGAGTTTTTTGAAAATGATCTTAGTTGAATGGAAGTCGAAAATGGAGGTTGAAATAAGTTTAGAGAAGTTGGTTTAAAGAGAAAAGAAAGAAGAAGAAAATTTGATGAGTCGTAAGAAGGAGAAGCACTAACGAGTGAAAACTCGCGATCATGCTCATGCACAATCGTGATTTTCCTCCAAACATTTGAGCACGATCGTGAGATCGAGTGTAAACTCGCGATGATGATTATGCATGATCATGACTTCTAAGGTTGGAGATTGACGCAACATCTTTCCATCTTCTGGCTATATCTCCCTCTTCTAACCTCCAAATGACATGGGACTTGAACCATTAGATTCGTAACACATTGATTTACATCTCCAACTAAAATTTTAGCCATCTAAAATCAATTGAGAGAGATTTAATGATAATATTGAGACATAAATGATGAAGAAAAAGCTGAGAACAAGTGGTAAAAATGTGGTCTGAAACTTCCATGATTAAATTCTATTTATGTAGGAAGATTTTGACATAATTGTCAAGTTGTAGATCTTTCTTTTATATTTTTAATGATATAAAGTTTGAAATTTTTGGATTTTTGGATTTAAAGTTATGGAGGTTCGAAGAGAGGGTGAGCAACTAGCAAGTCGTGATCGTGACGAAGCGCGATCTTGACTCCCTCTTGATTTTCTTCTCTCACGCCTGTGACTCTCCCTCACACTCATGATTTTTCATTTCTCACACCCGTGACTCCTCTCTTTCACACCTGTGAGTGTTAATTGCTGGACCACAACTTAATTATAACATCGTGACACTGTGCTCTCAAATAGAATTTGATAACCAGAAAGATTTCATGGAGCAAGCTTTGGTATTTTGACAATATCTTTTCATATAGTAATCTAAATAATATGATTTTTAACTTGGAGTAAAGTAAAGACATAGGGCTATAAATTACCTAAAGATATTGAATTTTTATTCAGTCTCTAAGGCTTTCAATTTATAGATGGAATTTTAGTATAGTGTACTATTATAGAGTGAGAATAGTCCAAAAATATTTGGAGTATAACTTTCAAAATACTAAACCAAATTGAATGACTTTAGTGTCATTAGAGACCTAAGACAATGGGAAACATTTTTTTAGAAGAAAGTGTTGCCTAATTACTTCGTTTGAATTATCTAATTGATCATGGAAAATAGACCCGAAGGTTTGGAAATTTGGAGAAATTTATAAGAAGAAAGGAGAGTTTGGATAATGTGTAATCTTGTAATGTTGGAATAACATTAGTGAATGAATTGTTGATGTCAAAGTACCAAAGTTATGAGTTTGTTTGGGAATAAAGATATTCATATGATTGAGGTTGTGATTCAAAGAAGAGGAGTAAAGTGTATCAAGTTAAAGTGAATGAGAATTTGATAATAAGAACAAAAAATGCTAGAAAATAAATGATGAGTGATTGAATTATGATATAAAAACAAGCATAAGATGTGAAATTGGATAATATACCCAAAATTGTCATTGAGCATGCATGTACTTATTATGTATACACATTTTTGTATAAATGAATGCTTATAATTGTGCAATTACTAATGTATGTGCAACGTGTGTATTGCATAATTTGAATGTGCAGGATAAATGTCCACATTAAGACATTCCCAGATCTTGGAAGTAATTGCTAATTTGAAGCGTACTGTGAGTAGACCTAGATGGTCTTACTTTACTATTTGTTTTGTTTATATTATGAATTGAATGATTATGCAATGTGAATATGTTGGTTCCAGACAATATATGTCTGAGGAGTTTGATAAATGTGAAAACATTTAATCACTCCTTGTATGTGAATTTGATTGAAATAAGTGTATACAACTTGATTTTTAAAAGCCAGACCATGGTCTGATGATAAGTGTGATATGAATGTGCATTTGCATATGAATGAAAAGTTATTCTCAACATTAATGTTGAATGCCGGACTAAGGTCTAATTATATGTGCATGTGATTAAATAAGGATAGACAAATATGATTGATGCATTTCATTACATGAATGCATGAAAGATAAAGGCAGTTATGATCAGAGTAGCCACTGAAAAAGAGCTTAAAGCTCAGAATGTGAAAAAGAGCCTAGAGCTCAGAAAGTGATTAAGAACCAAAGGCTCACTATGTAAAATGAGCCTGGTGTCTCCAACAAATATGGGGTAGTTATTACCGATATCTACAATAGATATGAGACAGTTATAGGCACTCAATCACAATAACGTAATAATTGAAAGTGAGCCTCATGAACATTACACATGTATATGAAATGTATTGAATGTGAAATTAAAATGAATGATCAAGTGATATATAATCAAGTGATATATCATTAAGTGAATGTTTAATGTATGTGACTTGTCTGATGATTTGATGAATTGTACGTGTTATGTGATTGAGTGAGCCATCGAGGATGGTCACTCATTAAGATCGCAAAACTTACCCAAAATTTTGAATATTTTTTAGGCTCAAAAGAGTTACCCCGTTGGACAAATGGGAGTATAGCCACTACATTCAAGTAAGAGGTAGAGGTTGGGATCATTTTGCATCTGCATTTGTATTTTTTATTTTTGTATAAAATTGTATATTCCATGATTTCTGTACAAAATGTATTTAAATATTTTTATGTGTAATAACTGGTGAAATTTGGAAATGTTTTGTGAAAGAGATTGATCAAAGTGTAATGACGATTGTGATTTAGAGTTTTATGAACTAAAAGTATGAACCCAATTTGATTACTGATTTCCACATATGCGTTTGATAAATTTGAAAATTTTGTATTGAGTTTTCAATATGTTATAACTATTCTAGCGTGCCACCTTTGCAGGATTCACACTCGGACAACACTCAGGATGTCGGGTACGTGTCTTACAAGAGTGGGGTGCCATAGTGAGTGGTATTAGAGCCCAGAATTACTATCTTATATGGGCATTTTCTGAAATATGTGTAAAGGTACGTGCATTTTTGTCATGTCATAGTAGGCAATAGCAATTGATCCCCAGTCTGAGTTGCATTCATATGAGTCACACGCATGAGCATGTGTTAAAAGTTTAAGCTGTAAAAAGCAGTGAGAAGAATGATGATCTGTCAGAATGTGAGAAGAGGAAGGTTAGTGGATATCTTGGAAATGAGAAAAAGTGTACGGTTCGATATGACAGATAAGGATTCCACACATTTGTATTGGTGGAAGTATTATTGAATGTGACACCAATATTGTATTTTGGTGATGTGTCCTCCAATGTGATATAGATATGAATATACTATCATGGATTGATTAAGGAAAGTGGTGATATAAATATAAATGACAAGATTTAGGGTATACAAGCTAAGTTGAAAGAAAAAAAATTTCTATGATCTTAAAAGGTTGAACTTGGGCTTGAAATGATAGTTTGATAAATGTGATAAGAGTTATGGTAAGGATATGTCTGTGATATTAAGGTCAAAATTTCATGATGATTCCACTTCCATAATTCCGAATTGATTGAGGGATATAATATACTTACAAAAGATGAAATAAATGACAATAGTAAGATAAAAAAAAGTTGGGGTAGCATTGATGTTAGTATGTTCATTATTGCAAGAAAGAAAGTGCAGGGCACGATGGTAGCTTGACAAAAATACGTTTCTATCATGATCATAACAGGGATACATCGATCATGGGTAGGAATAAAGAGAGAGATGTTGTCTAGGATCAACAGAGATCAAAGTATCATTGGAGTAAGGTATAAATTGGTGACTTGTCGAAAATAAATCCCTGGATAAAATGGGATGACTTTGATAATACACACCTAAGCATAAGTGATCGTGTCTACTACATCATTGAGTTTTGATTACGAGAACTTTATGATTGTGTAAGAATGATTGGGATTAATCTTCTTGAGGAACTAAGAATGTCTGATAAGCAGTGATGGAAATAGTGGTTTAGTAAAGGTTATATGAACAGGATAGATGATAGAAACAAGAAATCTTCTTTTAAGGAAGAATTTCACCGAATTAGATTAAACAGACCGGATAGTTTATTCTTAAGAATGATCAATGAAGGAATAAATTAAATATGATGTTAGAGTCCTAATCCTAACAGAGACTTAAGCATAAGAGGTAGAATATACTACTGAGAGTGTATGCATTTTGTTGATGTGAAGTACCCAACTAAGTGATGGATTCTTGAATTTAAGGTGACATTAAGCATAAGAGATACAAATCAGATCTAATGAATGTGTTACTAACACAGGAAATTACGATTTCAAATAAATTAAAATGTATGGAGAAACTAGTATGAATGAGTAGACATTAGAATAAGTCAATGTGAAATAAAAGGAAGTTGAATGAATTGACAAAATCATTCGGGAAAGAAGCCAATTAGGAAATCAAAATAAACGGAAGATAACATTACCTTATTGATCAATTAGATACTTAAAGAATTACAAGAATAAATCATGGGCACAAAGAGTTTTGAGTTATATATGTTGGAGTTAACAATGCCCTCGACAACATTATGGTATAGAAGATTAAAGTGATCCAAAAAAAATTGTATCCATTAGCAACTATGATCATAGATGGTATTTTGAGTGTATTAAAAAAGGAAAGAGAACATTTTGAATGCTTGATGAAATCTTACATATCGTGGAGGTAGAAATAATTGTATGCCAAGTTTAATGAGAGTGAATTTTAGCTTAATCAAATAAATTGTGGGTGGTATAATATTTGAACATTGGGAGACCCAAAGAAAATAGAGGTGATAATAAAGTGAGAAACTACAAGGAATATATGCAAAATTAGGAGTTCTTCAAAACTAGCTATATGTTGGATACTACCAGAGACTGTTAAGGGATTTTCACTGATCTTCGTCCTTTGATGAAAAAAAATGTTTGAGGAAAATTATGTAAACCGTATGAGTGATGAATGTAAAAAGAATTTTGAGGAACTATAACCCTAGTGTTAATTATGCCATTTCGATTTGGAGATTATCCAATATATAATGAAACTGCACGTCGGAGATTAAGATACAATCTATTGCAATCGTATAAAGTGATTTGTATGCATAGAGAAAATTAAAGTCTCATAAGTTGATTTTGATACGTGGTTTAGAATTTTTATAATAGTAATTGCTTTGAGAGCTTGGCGACGTTAGATGTACAGAGACATTTCTGAAATATACAAATCATTTAAGTTTGAAGTAAGTATTGAGTTTGAAAGAACTAAATATAAGGTTGAGACAAAGAAGAGGAGTGAAGTGTACCAAGTTAGTGAATGAGAATTTGATAATAAGAGCAAATAATGCTAGAAAAAAATTTTGAGTGATTGAATTATGTTATAAAAATTAGCATAAGTTGTGAAATTGGATAATATACCTAGAATTGCCATTAAGCATGCATTGTACTTATTATGTATGCACATTATGAATGCTTATAATTGTGCAATTATTAATGTGTGTGCAACGTGTGTATTGCATAATTTGAATATGCAGGATAAACGTCCACATTTAGACGTTCCTAGATCTTAGAAGCATTTGCTAATCTAGAGCGTACTATGAGTAGTCCTAGATGGTCTTACTTTACTTTTTGTTTTGTTTATATTATTAATTGAATGATTATGTAATGTGAATGTCTTGATTCTGGACAATATATGTCCGAGGAGTTTGATAAATGTGAAAACATTGAAGTACTCCTCATATGTGAATTTGATTGAAATAAGTGTATAAAACTTGATTGTTAAATGTCGGACCACGGTCTGATGATAAGTGTGATCTGAATATGCATTTACATATGAATGAAAAGTTATTCTCAACATTAATGTTAAATGCCGGACTAAGGTCTGATGATATACGCATGTGATTGAATAAGGATAGGCAAATGTGATTGATGCATTTCATTACATGAGTGCATGAAAGATAAAGGCAATTGTGACCAGAGTAGCCATTGAAAAAGAACTGAAAGCTCAGAATGTGAAAAAGAGCCTAGAGCTTAGAAAGTGATTAAGAGCCAAAGGCTCACTATATAAAAGGAACCCGGTGTCTGCAACGGATATGGGACAGTTATTAATGAGTCTGATATCCACAATAGATACGAGACTATTATAGGTATTGGGTCACAACAACATAATAATTGAAAGTGAGTCTCATGAGCATTGCTCATGTATATGATATGGGTTGAATGTGAAATTAAAATGAATGATCAAGTGATATATGCTTAAGTGAATGTTTAATGTATGTGACTTGATTTGATGATTTGATGAATGGTACATGTTATGTGATTGAGTGAGCCATCGAGGATGGTCACTCACTAAGTTCGCAAAACTCACCTAAAATTTGCAATATTTTTCAGGCTCAGAATAATTACCCCGTTGGGCAAACAGGAGTATAGTCACTACATTCAAGTCAGAGGTAGAGGTCAGGGTCAGTTTGCGCCTATATTTATATTTTTCTTATTTTTGTATAAAATCGTATATTTCGCAATTTCCATACAAAATGTACTCAAATATTTCTATGTGTAATAACTGGTGAAATTTGGAAATGTTTTGTAAAATAGATTGATCAAAGGGTAATGAATATTATGATTTAGAGTTTTATAAACTAAAAATATAAACCCGATTTGATTACTGATTTTCACATATGCATATAATAAATCTAAAAAGTTGTATTGAGTTTTCAATGTGTTGTGACTGTTTTAGCATGTCGCCCTTGCAGGATTCGCACTCGGACATCATTCAGGATGTCGGGTACCTGTCTTGCGAGAGTGAGGTGCTACACAACTGACCTCAATGCATGCATCCACAATGATAAGAGTAAAGAAAATTTACTTAACATACTCCTAACCATATCCATTAATGTACGATTACGCCTTTCTGTCACACCATTTTGTTGTGGTGTACCTAACATTATGTATTGAGCATATATGCCATACTTTTCAAAAAATTTGGCAAGTGGACCTAAACATTGTCCTGACTCATTATATTTTCCATAAAATTCACCACCACATTCATGTCTAACAATTTTCAGCTTTCTATCTAGTTGCCTTTCCACCTCATGAATAAACAACTATAATGTATTTGTTGCTTAAGTCCTCCTATGAAATAAATAGACACATCCATGACGTGAAAAGTCATCAATAAATGTGATGAAATACTTTTCTCCATTAAAAGTGGAACATCAAAAGGTCCACATATATTAGTGTGTATAACTTCAAGAAGCTATGTGCTTCTTTTAGCTCCTTTCTTCGTATGTTTGGTTTGCTTTCCCTTAATGAAGTCATACATACACCAAAATTAGTCAAGTCCAAATCTAGTAAATTTTCATTCTTTACCAATCTTTGTAGTCTTTCTTTAGAAATATGACCTAAGTGTTTATGCCACAAGAAAGATGAGCTTTCATTAATTAAATCACATTTAGAACCATCATTATGATGCGGGGTTAGTAGGGTTTCTAAAAAAGGTTATTAAGATTCAACTTATATAGGCCATTGTAAAGAATACCAGAACCAATAAGGCAATTGTGTTTAAATAAACTGAGATATCCATTCCCAAATTTGAAAGTATAACCAATAAAATCAAGTTTAGATAAGGAAACTAAATTATGTGAAATAGAAGGTGCAAAAAAGGTGTTTGAAATAAATATAAATGATGTCCAATATCTAAAATCAAACGATAAGTTCTTACATCTTCAACTAGAGCTTTGACACAGTTCCCCATCAAAACAAACTTTTCATTTAGGTTTGTGGTTTGGGTTGTAAGCAATCCCTACAAGGTATTCAAAAAGTGAGTGGTACAACCAGACTCAATCCACTAAGGATTGTAAGGAACTTCAGCCAAATTAGATTCGAAACATACTAAAGCACTAAGCTTATCTTTCTTTTCGAACCAACCTTGACGTTTTAGGCAATCTTACTGATAATGCCCATGTTTCTTGCAAAAAATGGAATCTATCACCTTTGTGTTCCTTCTTATGAATTTGACTAGAGGATTCATCAACTTTAAATGGTTCTTGCTTGCCCTTACCCTTGCCATAATTCCTTTTGGGTTTCTTTCTAGCTCTTTGATGACCTACCAAATTAATTATATGGGTCCCCTAATTCTTAAGCCTTGTCTCCTCTTGAGCAAGCATACTGGCCAATTCATTCACATTCCGCTTATCCTTTATAGTGTTATAATTCATTTGGAATGACCCATACTGCTCAGAAGGCAAAGAATTAAGAATGAACTGTACTAGGAAAAATTCATCAGCATTTATTCCCAATGTCTTTAAGCTTGTTGTTATATTTTTCACTTTAATGATATGTTCATGCATGCTTCATGAACCATCAAACTTCATAGTGATCAATTTAGCCATTAATGTCCCCGCAATTGACTTATTAGTAGTTTGGGAATACTCTTCCACAAATCTCATGAATTCTTTGGCAACTTTATTTTTGGGAATAGTCGTCTTAATGTTGTTAGCAACAGTCATTCGCATAAACATTAAGCTCAATCTATTCAATCTTTCCCAAACTTTATAGAAAGATTTCTCTTCAGTTGTGCTTGCATCAGTAATAGTAGTTGGTTTCTTAACTTGGAGTGCCAAATCAAGACCCAATACACCAGGGTGAAATTGGACTTGTTCACACCAATCAGAGTATTTTAATCCATTAAAGAATGGAACATATGAAGCAACTGAATTGAAGTTAACAAAAATAGAAACTGCAAAACATAATAGAATGCTCACACATTTGATTCTTTGAGTCATAAAACTTAATACTTAAATCAAATTCAAAACAATTATTCTACAAAAAACATTTAGTGTATATCTAAGATCTCCTTTGGGCGATTGTAAGACATACCCTAATTACAATAATGATTTTAATTTTATATGACTTAATTGTTAATTAAATATACCTCAAATAAATATGCTAGCTATCTTTGGATATACTAAACACATTCATTCTTAGCATATAAATTAACACTTTATGTTCACAAATTATAAAATTAATTAATTAACCTTTAGGTAATCCTAAAATATTTTATAATTAGTGAACTTCAAATACCCATGAATTCATAATATCAATTTTCTTAATTAGCATCCATAAATCATGAGTAATTGAATTAAAATATTTCATAAATTAATATTCATTAAGCATTAAAGTTTAGTCACTTTGGTGATTAATAAACTATCATGAATATGAATATTAAAATTATGCATATACATAAATAAATTATACTTGAATCATTAATGCACATGCCCACTTATATCATCTTAAAATAACAATAATAATAATAATAATAATAATAATAATAATAATAGCTCTTAGACGTAAGTTTCATCCATGTTTCGTCCAGTAAACATAATATAAGTCTATAAACAAATAAAATTAATATGTATATACATAAAATTGGTAAAATAAATTAAAATTACCAGTATTTACACAAAGCCTTAGTAAGAGAAGGCTCGTGAATGATTCAAGCCACAAAAACCATATGATTTTGACCTATTTATTATTCAATACATACACACGGAAATCAAGATTTTATAAAGCTATCTTCCTTTATAAAATTTTCTCTTTATAAATCCATTCATATATAAGTTGTTTACTTATTTGGAATAGAAGGCTTTTCCGTGAATGGATTTATAAAGGTCCCCGGCAACGGGGCCAATTTGAT
>JANITW010000008.1:62609845-62623790 GCA_027564335.1 Erythroxylum williamsii
ATATGCTCTATTTTTGACTTACTATTTTTTTCTATCAAACATGGAATAAAAACAATTGTTAATTACTATTCGAAATTAAGCCTTTTTTTTTTTTGCCTCTCCTTTAATTATGGTTGAAGATAAAATTCTCTTAGTACTAAAGCCAAACAAAGGGTTTAATGTAAATACATATTATTAGAAAAGAAAAGGAAAAAGAAAATGTCCCTTAAGATAATCTAAGCCTTTGGCTTATACTAATAAAATTTTTGTTAGTTGAACTTTTGTCAGTTGAATTTTTTTATAATAAGTTTTTTAATAAATTAGTTAACTATTTGATTATCATTTTAAAAAGAATTTTATATAATAGACTATTTGGCAAAATTAAAAAAAACACTTTTAATTTTAATTATATTTTATTTTGTAATAAAAAATTATTTATGCATATAAATATTATTTAACATATATTAAATAATATGCAAAGCATAATATATTAATTCTTACATAATTTTAAACCATATAAAGCATAAGTAAATATAAGTTTATGAGTATTATGGAAATTATGTATAAAATAATTACGTAAGAGATTAAAGAAGATAGATTTGTAAGATAAACGTGAATATGAGTTTGTGAATATTATGAAAATAATATGTAAAACATAAGGACAAAAAGACTAAAAAATATACTCATTAATTGATATGAAAAATTTATTTGAAAAAATCTTAAGAGGTTTTTTAAGAAACTTCAAATTTAAATTTCTTAAAAAGTTGTATTTTGACTGCTAAAAAAATTATATCTATTTAAGAAGTAGTTTTTTTAGTTTACAACCTAACTTCTATTTTTCTTAAAAGAAGACTTTTGCGGTGAAAAAAGTTATTATTGATATCCCAATCGAGACAGTCACATAGTGTTAAGTATTACACGTATTGATAAGTATTGTTATTATTCTTATCATTTGAACCTAATTTAAGAATTTGTTTCAAATCTGAATTTAAAATAAAAAATGCAAATTAATGACAGTGCCAAAATTGATTAGTAAGCTTATTCAAATACGTTGTAGAAAATTTTAATCTATTAATAATTATTATCAAATTTAGCATTTACATAAATCTATTCATTTATTATATAACTAATTTAAAATATAAATTTATATACTATTATGTATATTGAATATAACTTAAGATTTTAAAATATATTTAATTGATCCAATTTGGGACATCATATAGTAAACAAAATTAATCTTTTCCTATAATTTAATAAATCTTTTTTAAAAATTATATTTAAATTTTTGAAAAGGACTATCGTTTATTTTCAACTGTATAGAAAAACTCATTTTCTTAGAATTTTTTTATAAAATAATGATTGTATGTGAATTAATCAAATTTTATTTATATGATAATTTTAATTTGAATAAATTAAATTTAACTTAAATTATAGTTTGAATCGTATTTAAGTAATTCGATTAGATTTTAAGAGTTGAGTTAAATTGTAACGTAAACAATATTTAATGAGTACAATTTTGGTTATTGTTATTTTTTAATCAAATTCTATAATAATAGATTTTTTAAGAATTTTCATAAACTATAAGTAAGAAATAAATTTGGTTTCATATTTAATTATTTATGCGACACGACAAGGCATACTTTGGTCAGTGTGAAATTTCAAGGTAAGTGACACAATAACGACATTTTGGCTTTAGGATGAAACAACATAAGATTGGGAGTTGTGTCACGGTCTTGGTCAGCAACTTCGTCCTTTCTTGTCCAGTTCGATCTGAGTTCTCACTTTCAATTGGATGATTTGTTCTCTATCGATTATAAGAATAATATTGTTTTCGGTGAAATAAATCATATTTAATAGAATTGTGGGTATTAATATTAATTAATTGTGTTATTACATGGAAACAAAAACTTCCATTTTCAAAATAATATATTAAATTTAACTTGTAATCAAAATTTGACTCTTTTTTAGTTTTATATTTTAAAATTTTTAACTAAATTAAACTTAAAAAAAAAGAATTGAAATTTGTAGTGTAAAATAAGGTTATAAAAATCGAATCGAACTGTTTGGTCTGATTAGAAAAAGTTTAAATTGATCGATTTTTATAAGTTATTAGATAAAATCGAACTACACCACTAATCAATTCAAATTATTTTAGTTGAATCAATATTTCGGTTCAATTCTTAAAATCTTTGTATGAACACAAAGTTTGAAGATGAAAGCTAAGCAAATGAAAATGTTTTTCATTTAAAATTGACTTGTAAATCACGTCAACTCACTCCGTTAACTTTGATTTTCATTTTCTGGGCATGAAAGCATCGCTCAACTCCAACTTTGGTCAAATTGGGTTGCTCCCATCCCAAGCTGTTCACATTGAACAACCACTTTATTGAACACGTGAGACTGAATAATATCGTGATTTTTATTCAGTGTCAATGTAAATTACGGAAGAACCCTGTTTGTCTGCCAACTTATCAAAGCCCTACAACATTTAGTTGCCATCTTTTATGGTTGGCTTAGACAAATAATTAGTTAGTTTTTTTTTTTGTGTATAAAGGAAAAAAGAGTACATCGATAGCTAAATGAGTTGGAGAAAACAGATCCCAACATATCCTCTAAAAGAAGACGATAACACTCTAAAGGTGAAACATCAAAATAATTAGTTAGTTTTTAATTATGTTGTTTGAGCTTTGGACAAGAGGAGGAGCCGACACTTGGATGTTCGTGTCATAAATGTTGTGGATTGCAGAGTACGTAAGAAGTCAATTTGAAAACTTGCAGATTGCTTTCACTTAATAAGTAAGGCATTGACAATGGCTTTAAATACATGTCCATGATCTACATGCAACCTCTCTCAAGACTCCTCTATACTTATGAGTGAATGATAATAACTTATCAGCATTTCATCTTGGAATGCTGCTTGCTAACCACCTCTTGACATTTGCAAAAGACGTCAATCACTCACGATGATGGCTTGTAAGAGGTCAATTTAGGTATTTTCAAGAATCTTTAAAATTAAAAGAACAAGGAAAAAGAAGAAACTGCATTTGTCGGTTGAGAACAACCCGTAAGTATGGAAAAATGGGCTTGAACAGGTTTCAGACACTATGGTACTTTTGAACCCACCTTGTTGGGCTAGTAACGAGAAATGGGTTGGCCAGTTTGGCAGGTTTATGTCAGAAATTGACCAGACAACCACCATAAAGGCCACCTCGGGTCCTGTTTTTGACAATTTGATGCTTCTTTTTAGAGCGTTTGTTTTACTACTTATACGTATGTTTTTTCACTTAAATTATTTTCATTCATTCGTTTATTTATCATCATCGTCATGTCATGTTCGTAAAAAACAGCTTTTCTTTTAGAAATATTTGAAATTTATAACTCCCATATTAAGCTAAGTTGGTAAGAGACTGTTCTAGTTTAAGTAAAATTATAGGTTCGAATTATCTTTATATATACAACTGTTTAAAACTTGAGATCAGAATTTTATCTTTCGCAAGGGACTTGCCTAACTTTAACGAGGATTAATCTGAACATGGATAATTTAAATGTGTCTTCCAATAATTAAGACTCTCCTAAAATATTGTGTGAGTAACAAAAAAATATTTAAAATTTGTAAACACTTTGTAATTCAATTTCCTAGTTCTTACGAAAAAAATAGCCTCTTTATTATATAGCGATAAAATTGCGTATTATCAGACTTTTTTAAATCTCACTTCATTATAAAATTTTGGATTGAATGCGGTAATAATAATGAATATAGGTGTTTTATTAATTTAAAATGTCATTATGTTGTTTTTTGCTAGAAGAAAAGTCAATGTCGTGTCGTTGAAAACGATTGCCTTTTCAATTATTTCCAACATCAATATGTCCCAATAATTACCTGAATATTATAAAAATAATTATATTTATATATCATTAGGATTACAATGAATAATTTAGAATTGACTTTTTGAATTAAATTTACTATAAAATTGATTACAAAAACTAAATTTTAAATTATTACATTAAACTGTGACAACTTATGAAAGTTGTTTTTAGGTAAGTTGTCCAAATCTCTCTAATTAATGCATAATCATGTGCTACTAGTTCTTGTCACCCTACCTTTAAGCACAATACTACATGGAAAAATCAATTATTACTCTTTTGTTTACTATTAAAATTTTTTAAATTTTACATCTCAACGAAATTTTGTATTAAATATTATAACAATTGTCATTAATTATCAAGAATTAGTAGAAATATAATTTTATTATTCTACATTATTTAAGGGTATTATTTCACATAAAAATAGATCACTTGTTCTTATTATTCTGTTCCTATCTTATTTCACGAGTATTCATTCATTCAATAAATAAATTTAAAAAAATAAATACATAGACAAATATAGAAGAGGAATTTATTGCCTTAATAACCCTGTGTTATTCAAAAGTTGCTAAAAAAACCTTGACATATAAATATTAGCAAAAAAAATCCTGAGTTGAAATTTTATTAACTCACAGCCCCTTAACAACACACGGCTAAGGGTTTTTTTTGCAGCAAAATTGAAAACATAAGGTTAATAAAGTAATATTTTATATCTCAGGATTTAATTAACTACTTTCGTATAACACAGAGGTCACTACAACAATTTTGTCAACCTATTACATGTGAGAATCAACCTGCAACCTGCAACCCGCGAGTGATGTTAGACTTTCAGAATTGTCCCAAAGTCTTGCTTAGTGATTGTCACGAAGACTTTAGCCTCCATTCATTTGGTAAAAAATTCTACGTCCACGAGTATACACTTAATTGTCCCGTAATTGGAGGAAAAGCTCCGAGTGTGAAAGGAATGGGATCTGAGAAGGTGGCATAGTCAGCCGCATGCCTGTGTTGGAAGTTTGTGTGCCGGCCACTACATTTATCGACTGCATTTACAAAGGCCTTACATATTTCTTTGGTATTTTCCATTGAAAGCCTGGTCTGAGTATTATACGGGACAAAGTTGGCATGCCTTATAACTCAAGGGCCAATATGACACTCTCATAAGGGCATTACAGTTTCCTTATGCAACGTGGAGGAGGCAAAGTGTATGACGTGCAATGATTTGATAATTATTGTGTATTTGACAGTTTGGTGGGTGGATGAGACGTCTTGTTTTTTTGGTTTTTAACCACGAGGTGTTTTAGGAAGGTCTTAATTTTAAAAAGGCACCTTAAAATTATCTACATTCAGATTAATCTTCGCTCAGACCGGGTTAGCATGTAAGGAATAAAGTGCTTGTTAAACAGATTTTTCCATTATTAAGATTCGAACTTGAGACCTTTAATTAAGAGACGAGATGCTTTGTTTCTGCTATGTGATTCCCTTGGCTCCCTTTTTGGAGAGTAGGTCTGCTATGGCTTTTTGCTACCTAGGAAACAACTCAATATCAACAATCATTGCTTATATGAGTTGCATGTACTTAAGGTGATACTTTCACTTAGAAATTTCCTTGATGTCAAGTACATCTTTATTTTGGTTTGTTGCCACCAACTATGAGCAAGATCATATAGATATCAATTTCTTTCAACTCTATGGACCATTTTACTATTCTTTCAAACGAATCGGATTTATGAACGATACGACGAAGTGGTAAATTCGTCATCATATTGATTTCATGGCCTGAAAATAGTGTTCGAGTTTGTGTGTAAAGATAACCAAAGCAAGAGCAACTTTCCTAAGCTTGGTACTGCATCTCTGCTCCACGGAGCATCTTGCTCACATAGTACATAGGCTACTGCTCTGCTCCAACCTCTCAAACCTAGACTAAACTCACTGCTTCCAATGAAACTACAAAATACAAATATATTTCTTCAAAGGTAGTGATGTAGATAAAGGGTCATTCAAGTATTGCTTTAATTATACAAAGGCTCACATAAAACTCTTTTTCCAAACGAACTTCTTAGGCTTCCTCAAGATTTGAAAAACAGAAAGTAATGGTCAACATATTTGGATATGAAACTGGAAATGCTACCAATCTATATACTCTGTTTACTAGTTTATGTGAAAACATATTAAGGATAGCATCTAACTTCTATGAGTTGATATAAATGCCACACTAAGACACCATAAATCCTAAGAACCTCATCACTGTCACACTGAAGGCGCTCATTTTTGGATTCATCCTGGTGCTATATTTTCTTAAGCTGTTAGAAGGGCTAATTTCTTTAGCAACCATATCATCTATTTATATAGTGCGAACCCACTTAAGAATAAAATGTAGAGAACTCACGAATAAATATGGAATCTTCCCAAAAAATAGTAAATAAGATATTTGAAGAAATAGACTATTTATTATGAAGAATTAATAAACAAACTTATAGTGTTTTTGAATTTCATAAAAAAGGAATTCCTTTATCATTTTGAAGTTAATGAAGAACAGGAGATAAAGCACTTACAACTCTCATATTTTGCAACTTAAATTTGTGTTTACTAATTAAAAATGTCCCATCTTCTAAAAGTTGAGAATAAAAACTTAATAAACATCCTAGTTAAAAATGTGACAAGGGTTCATGCTTAAATTAAATCTCTAACAACTAATACTATTCAAATTAAGACTCTAATAACTCTTACTCAACTCGGAGACTAACTACTAGTTCTATTTTAATGAATAGTTTAGTAGAATATTTTACTTAGGAATCTAGAAATAGCTTCAAATAAGATTCATATAATACCTCAATAAAAGAATTACTGTTAAGGCTTTTCGTAATTGGATTGGAATTTAACCCTATAACAAGTCCCATTCTAAATAGGAAACTTACAAAATCATTTAAACATGTTTTAAGACTTATAATTAAATAAACTATAGCCTAATTACAATACAATAAATATTACAATATAAACAATGATCTACAAAATTAACCTTAGTTTCATGGACTTATGCATAGAAGTTGATGTATACATAACATACATATATTTCACATAGTGTTTTGCTATGTTTTCATGTCTAAGTTTGTACCTTTTGTTTTATATACTTGAAAATGATGATTGGGAATTAATTTTGCTTAAGAATTAAAGAGTTTTACAAGGAAAATCAATGAAAAATCACAATATTGTCTAAATATGTCCTTGCACACAGTAAAATACTATTCAATGTCATTCTTTAAAGCTTAATCTTGAAGATATGGCGTCATACATAGGTGGATAAGAGAAGAAGTGGAAAATATGGACTAGTACATGAGCATGTTAGTACCCATATCCATCTTTACAAAAGAAACAATGCATAACACATTCTAAGACATAGGCTTTTATAGTCTTTATCTCTCTTAGAAAAGAAAATTCTTAGCTAATTTTAACATTACGTCTTAACTAGACTTAATTTTCTTATCTTAGATATGATTGAGATGAGTTAATATGCTTCAAAAAACTTAGCAAGAATTGTAAAACTTTCATATTTTGAGTTTTTGAAGAAGTACTAAAAAATATGGCTTGGAGTATAACCTTGTCCAATGATATGTTTTTTATGGAATTTCTTATTTTATTTTAGGTTTAGGTTAGTTTTGGTAGCTGTCTAAAAAGAATGCAGGCCTAGAAGACATCTTGAAGCTATATCCAATGAGGATGAAAATTAATAATCGTTCTAGAATGTAAATCACTTCAGAAGATTAAGATCTTTATCAAAGAAAACTTTATAATGATTTCTTTTTTCTTTTTTTGTTTCAAAGATGATGTTTGATTAATTATTTTAATTTCTAAATAAAAGGAACCATAATATTATCTTTTTATGGATTGATTTCAATTATTTACAAAGATTTTTATACTTGTGAAATGTATCTAATATTTTTTAAAGTTGAAATAATTATTTAAAGCTAGTGATTAGCTTAAATCTTAATTTGTATCTAGATTATCGAAAGAACCTGCATAAAATGGATCGTGACATTGAAATTAAAAGTTGTATGGAGTATTAGAGATACGCCTACATAAATTTTCCAGTTTAGTGTCAACCATTTTATGGAGCTTTAAAGATTTTAATGCATTATTAGGGTTTTAATTAAGAAAGAGATATTATTTAATCAACTTAATGATATATGGTTGTAACCTAATAAAGAGAAATTTATTGTCTTAGAAAATTTTCTAGTTTAAGTCAGAAATTTTCCAAATATTTAATTAACAAATAAAAGTTATTCGTAAGGGGAATTATTATCTAGATGTTTGATCAAATTTGATTTCTTTTCTTAATTATTTGCTTACTTATGTTTCTAGTTTCCTCATACTCTTTTTAGGTAGTCTTAGAATTGAAACCAATCTTTTTTTTTATTACACTATCTAATAAATCAAAATCCTTCGATACTATGCTCCTCTTGTCTATAGTTGTGGTGAATCCTGCCACGACAGCTACTCTGGTATATTAGGGTGATGACCATCTGTTCCTGTAGCTGCTTGAATGGCCTCAACTTTTACCAATTGATAGATCTCTCCTGTCGATCCTTGTCTCTTATGCACCATGTGTATATTCTTCATCATTCCAAGTTGAGGGCAAGCATATTACTGAGAAGCCTTATCAGTAGAATTCAGCTAAAGACTCCCATCTTCCTCATCAATCATGTCATTTAGCACCTAATGTATATCTTTCCTACCTTCTTCTCCTTACATTAATGCCAGAAATACTAGGCTAATTCATGTCTTAGGTGTATTGGCATCCTCTTGCTTATACTTAACAAGTAAAACACATTTAAATTTCCGACTACGCTTATTTGTCACCCTACCCATTTGGTGAGTGACTTATGATCTTATGAATGTATCTAAGTGTAAGATTTTGCAGAGTAGATGCTTTGAATTTTTCTCCTCATTGATGTTGCATCGGAAGTGTTAGGCATCCATCACATACTATAAATCTATTTATATGTCATGTACTCCTACACTTCCATAAAGTCCTGATTGTAGAGCCCCGTAATCACAAAGAAGTTTGTGTATCTCATCCTTGTCATGCCCCTGAGCATCCAAAATTGGATCGTAGTTTGTCGGTCTCAAGGGGCCATTTTTCACAAAAAATAGGGACCACACCTTAAGTGTAAGCTCCTAATATATGGGCTCCACAATCTAAAAGAATTATGACCTTGCTCTAACACTAATAAGTTCTAAACCTACTGAATGCCTTCCAATCTATATAATTGTAGATCCTAAACCTCTTGTCTTTAAGCCTTTAGAATTACTCCTTGTCAATCAATGTGCAACAATCTCTCACACTAATGATGGGCAAGGTTCACTTAGGTCTCTAGAACACCTTCACCTTCTTGTCTTTCCTTGTTGCCTTCTTTTCTTTTCGTTATTGTACTACTTCCATTCTTCTTGTCATTGTACCTAAAATAAAATAAAAGGTGAGAAAATAAATAATATTAATACAAAAAGGTTTTCCGACATATAATTTGTATACTCACTATGTTGTGTAACTGTGGAAAAGCAAAAAATCAAAATTCAAATTGAACTAAAGATAATGAAATTAGCAAAACAATTAGAAAATTAAAATAATGAAAAAGTAATTACATAATTGAAATGCAATTAACAAACAAAATTAAACTAATTATGCAATTCATAAAATTTAAAATGAAATTAAACAATAAAACCCATACTACATACAATTTAAACCCTAAATCATGCACAATAAGAAATTGATATAAAATTAAAATAACAAACATTAACTAATTACTAAAAAAAAACACTCATTTATACCTAATCTAACAAAACCTATCATAGTTCATAACATTGTGAAAAAAATTAACATTCCTAATTTCAAATTTCATCCAATCCATATGCAATCCATCAAAATAATTCAATAATTCATAGGGAAAGAAATTAAATTTTATTTATAGTTATAAAAAAGAAAATTAGGTAAACATACCTTAGACTAGAGCAATTATGAAAACCTAGCAATTTGGGGAAGAATAAACACTAAAATTTGTAAAAGTACCTAAAAATTCAAATTTAATCTATATAAAATACAAGAAAACTCAATTTGGGTGTTAGAAAATCACTTGAAATAGTTGGGCTAGGTTGTAGGATGGGGGACGCAACAAAGAAGTAACAGAAGAGGGAGGAAATTAGGAAGGAAGAAGAGGAAATAAAGTTTTTAAAAGGGGTCATAGATTTACACGGTTAGTTATGTTACCCACACCCATGTAGCCCAATCCTTTAGAATGTGTTAACTTACATGCTCATGTATTAAGTCACATATTTACAATGACTTACATGGCCATTGATACATTCCAAAGAATTAGACAAACCTGTGTAACTCACTATGACTATGTGTGATAATTTTTAAAAAAATCGAGGGAGTACATAATTGTGTCTAGTGACCATGTGGTTCACTGGATAATAAGTGGTTGATTGTTATCTATTTATTTCTTGAACGCCTAATGATTAATGTTACATTGTGCTTAAGATACTTATTGTGGTTCATAGTTTGATTTAAGTACAAGTTGAGAGGAATAAGAACCAAAATAAGTTAAATTCACATCTTTGGTGTCATTCTATTGATGTTCAGTCTTATCGGCCTTCATAAAGCAAAAAGGAGATTATATAAGGTGAAAATGGGAAAAAGAATGAAAGAATTGGAGTCACTATTATGTACACATCATATATAAAAATGTGTAACTTATTGGAAACATTTACAAACTCAAAGGTGCTATTTCAATCATATATAGGACCTCTAAAAACATGTATCTTAGATGTGTATCCAACTATGAATGTGAACCTTTGTGATTTCTAGCAAATTAATATAGACGATCATTTACACGCCTATATTGCCAACCATGTATAATCACACAACCTTAATTTTGCTAAATAAAAGGGAAATTAAGAGGCTAAATAAGGGATGTACAAAATGGAGACACTAAAAGAGGAAGACCCCTTTCCCTTTTGAGAGCTATGAGCAACTAATCTTCATCTTTCCAATTCAAAGGAGATATCAAGATCGATGAACATTTTTGGGAATTGATAAATGATGTTGCTCTTAACTCTCGTTTGGAATTGACTTTAATATTTTATGCATAAAGTATGGTATTTATGTATAAACGATTAGATAGGCCTGCTAGATTATTCATGAATTAATTCATTATTAGAATTAAGATTGTAGTTTGTAATTTTTATCAACCTAATTCGTGTGTGGTAAAGTAATAGTTGTGCATCATTCGGAATAATATAACATAAACTAAATGACTCAAACTTAAGTGCTTGTTGTTTAGATTAACCTATTTTCTTAATCTATAATGTAGTTGTCACACTAAATTTGGAGAACTTATTTTAGGTTGTCTAACAACCAGATCCAATTGAATAGCTTGTTTTCATTAACCATAATTTAAGGAAAAATTGGGGATTAATATAGGACGTTGTTAACATAAAGTTAATAGTTTCAAAGAGAGCTACGAGAACAATGTCACAATTGATTATGGACATTTGTTTGAAGGTCAAAATTAAGTTGAGAACTAGATTAAAACCTATTGATTAGTCCTAGCAATTTATATTGTTGATTTTATTTGTTTTCCATATTTTAGTTTTATTTTCTTACATCAATTGAATTCACCAAACACTCCAATCCTATACACTGATTCATTCATAATAAAAGCTAATCGCACACTCTATATGAATATGATCCTTTCTTACCATTACTACAAATTTAGTTATGTATAGTTAAGTATTACTTTCTAGTATGTTCGGCATGCATTAAGAAACTTTGGCACTGTTGCTAGGAAGTGGTGTTAATTTATTTTTTGTATTTGATATTAATTGGTGTTTTGTATATATATTTGTTTATAATTGGTTTTTACATTTTTTTCTTTACCATTTTATGTTTGTTAGTACTTGTGCATGACACTGACTACATCTCCTTATTACGATCTTGTATAACTTGATCTTGAGATTGAACTGACATTGCGATGATTGTGTAGGGAAAATAGAAAACTCTAGGAATAGAGTAAGGAATTGATTTAAAGGAAGCTATGGCTACTTCTAGAACTTTAAAGGAGTTGGCTGCCACAAACTTAACCCAAAGACCTCCACGTATTACTTACCCAAATTTTGTTAAGCATATTACTTTTAAGCTTAAGTTTGGTTTGATACATCTTTTATCTAATTTTCATGGTCTTGCAGGTGAAGATGCTTATAAGAATCTTAAGTAGCTTGATATCGTTTGTCTTAGTATGAAAAAACCTCTAGGGGTGATGGAACAGAAAATTATGATGAGAGCTTTTTTATTCTAATAAAAAAATGCAGTAAAATATTTGCTTTTTGATTTGCCTATAATGAGGGTTAGCATATAGAATTAAATGAAAAGGCTATTTTTGGAGAAGTGTTTTCCAGCACTAAAGATAGTGAGCATAAGGAAAGAGATTGATGGGTTAAAGCAACATTATGGAGAATTACTTTATGTGTATTGGAAATGCTTTAAGAAGTTATGTGCCAATTGCTCCTATCACAATATCATTAAGCAACTCCTTATCCAATACTTCTATGAATGATTATTACTTATGGATAGGAGTTTGTTAGATACAAAAAATGGTAGATCACTGAGTGAAAAGACTCTCAAGGAGGCAAGGACTTTTTTCAAGCATATGGCAGCAAACCATCAATAATTTGGTATTTGTAATAATTTTTGTATAATAAATAAGGTAAACAATTCATCCATTGAACATCATTTATATCAACTAACATCTTTTTTAGACATATTACTATAATGCAAACACAAGTGAAAGCTTATAAGATATGCGCTAATATGAACCATCTGATTAATAAGTGCCCCACTTTGCAAAGGGAAATATGGAGAATGTTAACGCTGCAGGAAGTAAATTTTCCCAAAAGTACAATCCATATTTCCAAACTTGTAAACCCATATTAGAGAGATCACCCAAACCTGAGATATGAAGGGAATAGGTAGCAAAACTACTTCCTAAGTAGGTCAAAAGTTGCACAAAAATTTCCACATAATTTATAACTGAGGAGTCCCAATAAAGGATATGGTTAAGTCTCTTACTACTAAAACTCTACAATTCCAATAAGATAAAAAGTAGTTTAGTAGGAGACAAGATCTTAATTCCAAGAAACAAGGTCTAGCATTCCAAATTTAAAGCACTAGGTAAGTCAAAAGTTAGTACTATCAACCATTTAGAAGCTCAAATTGGAGTAAAATTGCCATCACAACCTGAGATAAATCTAAAGAATGATAGTATAGTGAAATCACCTGAGGAGTGGTTGGGAAGTTTGAGAGCCCTAGAAGGACCACACAAAGGATGGCCAATGAAGAGGAAATTGAGAATGATCTAAGAGAAGAAGGAGATCTCTTATTCAGTTCAAAGGTAAATTCTGAATCTCCTAATGTGGTAATGACTAACCTCTTACTTTTTCCTAGCAAGTTAGAAAATTCTAATAAAGAGGAAAAGGATAAGGAGATCTCAGAGACCTTTTGAAAACTAAAAGTAAATATAGCTTTACTAGATGCAATCACGCAAATGCCAAAGTATATAAAATTCCTTAAGAAATTGTACACCAACAAGAGAAAGTTAAGGGGTAATGAGAAAGTCCTAGTCGGTGAGAATGTTTTTATTTTCTTTATAAAGAAATTACGTCCTAAGTGCAAGGACATATAGGACGTAAGGACATATGTATGTTAACTATTCACTATAAGATTGGTAATACTATAATTAAGAGACCCTGTTAGATTTAGGAGCATCGATTAGTCTTATGCCTCATTTTATCTATGTTTCTTTAAACTTAAGCCTTTTGAATTAGACTAATGTTATCATACAATTAGCTTATTGCACTTATGCTTACCCAGATAGAGTAGTTGAGGATGTTTTAATGCAGGTGAATGAATTAGTGTTTCATGTAGATTTCTATGTGGTAGATATGGATGATGAAATTTCCCTTCACCTCAAACCTATTGATCGACGGCTTATCGTTCAATTAAAGAATTGATCCTCGGAAACCGGTCAAATAAAATTTATACCAAGGATTGCAA
>JANITW010000008.1:62657099-62670308 GCA_027564335.1 Erythroxylum williamsii
TCTTGCTTGATTTGAACTAAACAATGAGTACTTAATTACTCTATTATAAACATGAACCCACCTGAATTCCTTGCTTGTTTTGCCTAGGAATGAGTTTCCTCTTGTGCTTCTTGATCCTCTTGCCTCTCTTGTTCTCCTAAAAGAAGAACCAAAAATCTTATTCAAAAACTCATGTTGAAACCATAATATTTCCATTCTTAACTTCCATCCAAAATTCCATATTCTTAAAAACTAATTCATAACTTCATCACTTCATAATACTTGTAGATCTATCTCTCTAGTTTACAACGCCTCAAAAATCACCCCAAAAGGACTTCTATAGCAAAAGATATGAGCAAAACACTAAAAATATCATTGCTGGAAAACTGCCCTCGCCGCGACGAGAACTGCGCTCGCCGCGGCAAACAACCTGCGCGTCGCAGCGAAGGCCGCGAACGCCTAAGCACGCTGCGGCGTGCGGTCCACAAGTCGCAGCGTACGGCCCTTAAAATGCACGCACGTCACGAAGTGCTGCTCTTAATTCGCACGCACATCGGGGCGTGTGGCCTTCTGCACGTCGCGGCGTGCGGTCCACAAGTCGCGGCGTACGGCCCTTAAAATGCACGCACGTCGCGGAGTGCTGCTCTTAATTCGCACGCACGTCGGGGCGTGTGGCCTTCTGCACGTCGCGGCGTGCGCCTTGAAGCTTGTCGCAACGTGCAATGCCGCGACGTGCAAGGAGCTGACGTGCAAGGAGCTTGTCACGACGTGCAGGTGGGAGCTTCGTCTCCAGAACCCAGTTTCCACCATTAACCAGTTTCCACCATTAACAACCTTAAAAACCTTCCATTCTTCTACTACAACACATCTAAACCATAACCCAAGTCGAGTATTCCCATTCTAACTCAAAAACATCAACAAAAACACAAACCCAAGCAAAATCTACCAAAGTTCACGGTAAACCCTAAACCATCGATTTCTACCTCATTTCTAACAATGTCAAGCTTTAATCCACTCAAACAAGACTAAGAGAGTTAATCTTACCTTAAGGATGCTTGAAATCTGTCGGAAAACCACCTGGAACTAACTTCCTCTTTTTCTTTTCTTCTTCCTCTCTCCGCCGACGTTCTTCGCTTCTTCTCTTCTCCTTTTCTATTTTCTTTTCTTTTCTTCTTTTCCTTACTTCTTTAATCTCTTTAACCTACAAGATAGGGCAAGGACTATTATGCCCTCCTACACTTAGCCTAAAACATCCTAACTCATGTACCTTGACCATTTTGCCCTCAACATTTCTACTCTTTCATAACCATTATTCCATATAAATCTCAATTAAATCCAACATTTTCCATGAATATTTCCAATAATAACAAACTATACCATAAATCATAAATCAAATAAATTCATACTTAATAAACAAAAATTTGGGGCCTAACACTACCTGGGTGCATGGCATAAGGTGCATTATGTGCCTCATCTAATATCTCATTCTTTACTTCCTTGACATTTGGGATACAAAGTCTGTTTCCTACAACCATGAGTCCATCATCCCTCACTACCACTTCAGATTTCTTGCCATTCTGAATTTCTTCTCGAAGTTTGCTCAATTCTGTATCTTGTGCTTGTAACTCTTTAACCTTTTCTCTGAGTATTGGTATTACTCTAAAATTTGCAATAACACAATCTAGTTCCTCCTGTTTCAAGCTTATCCTAAGCTTAGCCATCTCTTCCAATAACGACAGATAAACTATCTGAATATGAGCTATTGATGATTTTCTACTCAAGGCATCAGCCACAACATTTTCCTTTCCTGGATGGTACTCGATCACTAAACCATAATCCTTGAGCAACTCAATCTACCTTCTCTGTATCAAATTCAGTTCCTTTTGACTCAACAAATACATGAGACTTTTGTGATCTGTAAAAATTCTCGTCTGCACCCCATATAAATAATGTCTCCAAATCTCCAGGGAAAAAATTATTGCTGCCAATTTCAGATCATGGATCGGGTAATTCAGTTCATAAGGCTTTAGCTGCTGCGAGGCATAAGCTATTGGCCTGTCTCATTGCATCAATACACAACCTAAACCCTTTCTTGAAGCATCACTACAAACTATATAACCTTCTTCTCCTGTGAGCAAAGTAAAAATTGGAGCACTTGTTAATCTGTGCTTAAGCTCCTCAAAGCTCTTCTGGCATTCATCGCTCTAGATAAACTTTTGATTCTTCCTCAATAACTTGGTCGTAGAGGCAGCTATCATAAAAAATCCTTCCACAAATCTTTTATAATACCCTGCTAGACTCAGAAAACTTCTTACTTCTGCCACTGTCGTCGACCATGCCAATTCACCACTGCTTCAATTTTTCTTAGATCAACATGTACCTCATCTTTAGAAATCACAAGTCCAAGGAAAATCACTTCGTGAAGCCAAAATTCGCATTTGCTAAATTTGGCATAAAGCTCCTTCTCCCTCAAGATTTGCAACACTTTTCTGAGGTGTTCCTCATATTCTCCTTCACTTTTGGAATAAATCAAAATGTCATCAATAAATACTATGACAAACTGATCCAGAAACTCCTTGAAGACCCTATTCATAAGATCCATGAATGCAGCCAGAGCATTGGTCAATTCGAAGGACATGACTAGAAAATCATAATGCCCGTAACGTGTCCTGAAGGCTGTCTTGTTCACATCAGACTCCTTGATTCTGAGCTGATGGTAACCTGACCTGAGATCAATCTTGAAAAAGACCCTTGCTCCCTGCAACTAATCAAACAAATCATCAATTCAGGGCAGAGGATACTCTTTCTTAACAATCACTTTATTGAATCTCTGATAATCAATTCACATACGTCATATCCCATCTTTCTTCCTAACAAACAGAATCGACGCTCCCTATATTGACGAACTCGGCCATATATACCCCTTCTCTAGCAATTCCTCCAACTGTTCCTTGAGTTCCTTCAGTTCTGCTGGAGCCATTCTATACAACGGTATAGAAATGAGTGCGATTCCAGGAATCAAGTCGATGGAAAACTTGATTTCCCTCACCGGTGACAAACCCGGTAAGTCCTTTGGGAACATATCTGAAAACTCCCTCACTACTGAAAAGTCCTCTAAATTCCCTTCATCCCCCTCAGTGTCCACGACGTGTGCCAAAAAGGCTTCACACCCTTTTTCCATCATCCTATCAGCTATCAAAGCCAAAATAAGTCTTGGCGATGGTATTCTCCTGTCTCCTCGAAAAATCACCTTCTCACCATTGCCAAAGTCAAACTCTACCTCCTTGAGGCTACAATCCAACTTCACATGATACTTCTTCATGGCATCCATACCTAGTATCACATCTAGACCGTTTAACTCCAACGTTAGCAAATCCACTACTAATTGAGCACCCTCAATGAATAGCTTACAATCCCTATATACTTGACTTATTATCCCCTTTCTCCCTAAAGGAGTACTAATAATGAACGAACTATCCAATGGCACCAATTTAGCATCATGCAAAATCATGCTTGCAGAAACATATGATTATGTGGAGCCAAAATCAATCAACACATATACTGCATAATTAAATAAGTTAGTCATACCCGTGACAACTTCCAGTACAACTGTAGCTTCCTCCCTGGTCATAGCAAATACCTCGGCTTGTGCCTGACCCCTTGGCCTTCCTAGAGGAGCAACCTTCCTTGCAGCTCCAGAACTGCCCACTTCATTGACTAGCCTGGTCCCCCCTATTTCAGCTCTCTTTGGGGCCTGTAATTGCGACCCCTCTTGCCTCGGTACCTGAGGACAGCCCTTGATCATGTGTCCCTTCTCTCCGCATTGGAAACATACTCCAAGTATCTTAAGACACTCTCCTTTGTGAAGTTTCCCACAATGCTCGCATTGGGGGTTTGTGTATCTGCTCCTCCCCACCCTGTTATTGCCTCCTACTGTCGAGGCTTGCCCTGACACTACTCTTGCTTGCTTGTTCTTAGCAGATGCACTACTCCCTGCCTCACTTTGTGTGTGTGAGCTCTTCACAGCCCTCACAGACATTGGAGCACTCACCCTTTTCCTGGAAAGTTGCTCCTGATTCTTCCTCTTCCTGCTCACTTCATATTTGATGTTCTCCAGTTTCTCTGCCTAGAGGGCCGCATCTACCAATAGCTGGTAGTCACAAAAATTATGGATTAGCACCTTCTCCTTGATCTCCAAATGGAGACCTCCCTCAAACTTACGGCACTTGTCCTCCTCATTAGCAACAATGTTCGTTGCGTACTGGGATAGCTGGGTGAACTTCAGCTCATACTCACTCACACTCATATCCCTCTGTGTGAGATTTAGAAATTCTCTGGCCTTCTTTTGAATATAGACTCTCGAGAAGTACTTCCTCCTAAAAGCTTCCAAAAATTCCCTCCATGTTAGTACCGACAGTATGTCCTAATTGTGGGGCACTGACTCCCACCAATAGAGCACATCCCCCTATAGCAAACTGACTGCATAGTCTAACTTCTCTTCACCAGAGCACTTCATCTGAATCAGGACTCTCTTGGTCCTCTTCAACCATGCTTCAGTCTCTTCAGGGTTGGTAATCCCGTTAAAGTCTACAGCTCTATACTTGCGGAGCTTATCATACTGTCCAGTCCTCTCTACTGGAGCTTGCATTAGAACTTAAGGACCCTTGGCCCATGGCATATGAGAAAGCCTGAGAAATTTCTTGAAAGAACCGGGGATCCATTTGAGGCTTCGGAGGAGGGGGTGGAGGCACCTCATGCTACACGCTTGGTGCCTCAAAATCTAGAGCAGAATGTGTCCCCGCATCTTGTGGGACATACGATTTATCTGTGGTCCCTTGGTGAGAACCAGATCTAGTCAGAGCTCCTCGAGTTCTTTTTCGAGGCGGCATTTCACTCCTTCAATTTAAAATCATTGAAAATCTTTAGTTTATACAAAATGGTTTCAAATCATGTAAAACAATTTAAAACAATGCAAGTTGTTCATAAAGAAAATGCATGCTCATTTCATGTCTTAGGCTACCCAATCCATGCCTAGGATTTTCCTAAACCTAGTCCAAAATTTGGACGTAAACCTAGTCTCTTTGATACCATAATATGTTGGACCCCGTTTTCGGAGCCTAATATTCAGAATCATAAACCTTGAGTTTATAAACCTGTAGGGTTATTCCAAAGAACCCTCTTTGGCCGTCATCTCATAAGGGTGGTGAGCCCACACTAGTTAATCACTAAAATCATAATTGACTTCTTCAAAATAATTGTAGCTCTAAGTCTCTAGTTTAATTTGAAGCAAGAACTATCTCAATTAGAACTCTGTAGGAGAAGTTACGCTTGAAAAGGCAAAGTATGATAGTACCTCAATCATGTTCTCCCAACTGACCCCTCACTTTATATAATACAAAATTTTTCAAATCAACTCCAAAAGATGACAATTTTTTATGGAGAGAAAGATACATGTGTTAGGAAGCTATCGCTTCAAGAATCACTTCATTCGGAGGTCGGATGAAGAAGTTATGGCCGAAAGGATCCAACACAAGTATGTCCTTAATCATTTTGTACCTGTCTTGGCACAATTACCATAACTTTTGATACAATTGTCTGATTGAGTTTGTTCTGGGACCATTTGACAGTAGACTTCTAGATCTACAACTTTTATAAAGACTACAAAGTGAGATTTTGCCTTTAAAAGGGTCAAAAATCAAAATTTACTGGAGCTATCTCGTGAATGTCCGTTTAACGGACATTGTCGGGGCTGAGAGCCATTTTCACCCAAGAATGTCTGTTAAACGGACATGGGTGAAGCTGGAAAAAGACCCATGAAGCTCCGTTAAATAGACATGTATGTCCATTTAATGGACATGGGGATTTTCCAAACCCCTCCAAGCCCCTCCAATGCTTCCTACCTCCATTCTAACCTCATATTCACTCATAACCTTCCCAAATCCAATTCGTCTAATGCAATAACACTCCCAAAACATTCAATTACCAATTTGAGTGCATCAACCTCCCAAAATTCAACTCAAATGACTCATCACAAACACAAACTCTCATCATTCACCATGACTATCATGTTCATAATTCCTATACAACATCACCAGTTATAATGCTAATATCTCTTAACTCCCATACCCAAAATTTACAAACTTTATAGCGTTAGAAAGCTAAGAGGATAAGCTACAACTTTCCTTAAGACAACTTGGTCTAATTCTACCTAAATCAATACAACTTTCCTCCTTGAATTCAGAACACAATTCTTACCCTATGAAAAACTTTAAAAATGCAATTTAAAGACTTGGAGAATCATGAGCAAAACATAATGCATATGTATTTCATTAACATCAAAAGACAAGAGTTCTACAACACTTTAGCGGGCATTTCAAGCCACTTACATCATAATCCAAAAATACAAGCTTTAGAAAAACTAGAATCGCTCAAAATGTGACTAAAGCATTGTTTTACAAAAAACCTAACTTAAAATACAAAATAAGCTAATTACGGAGTAATGCCTTTATGCTCAATCACTCGATCTCGTGCCCCTCACCTAAAGATGGGACAGAATGGGAGGGGGTGAGCTTAAAGCTTGTGGGTAATAGTTTTATAAATGGTAATAAGCAAAAACTATTTGAAACTTTCATGATCATAGCAAAACCTCATTGAAATCCATAAAACATTCATTTATCAAAATTGTTAACTTGTCAAGCAAATTCACAATTCACACAAGTCAAAAAATCATCAAACTTGTCAACACATGTAAACACATAAACACATCATAATGGTTTGGTGAATCCATAAAACATGACGAACTACACAATGCCATATAATGGTCCTATGTAATCGTAAACTTGAGGGAGTCTATGAAGGAGCTCCGTACCACTTGTGGGCAGGTAGGAGAAGCCTTTTTTTGGTCAACGTGTACGTGACAATTCTTGAGGGATTATCCCAAACTCACACAACATGTAATTAATGAACTAAAAACAGTTTTCCCAATAGACACAATTTTTAAAAACTTGACTTTCATGAGTATGAACTATTCATATGCAATTCTATCATCATTTCACAATTCCACAATTAAAATTTTATGCCAGTCATAATAATCTTTTCTCAAATCATGTGAAAGAAACATATACCACAATTATGAAGCATTTAGCAATCATTCTCATATCAACTCAAATATTCATTCATAAAATTCACATACAAAAAGCATGTGGCACATTCTTAAGCATTTAAAGAACAATAAATGCACTTTTATAAGCTAGTTGGAAAATCAATTAATTGCATTTATTTGAAGAATATTTATGGCTTATTAACTCAATTATAAAAATGTCACCCACTTTAATTTCTTTGCTTGAAATCCTTGCTCAAAAAGCCTCTACTCTTGCTCCTCTTGCCTCTATTGATTTTCTTCAACATTGACAAAACCCCAAATCAAAAAGAAATCAAATTGGACAACCTAAAGAGCCATATGCATGAAATTGACCCTAGAAAACTTATACCCATGCATTTCCTAAGCTCTTTGAACCAAAACCTTTCCAAAATTCCAAATATCAAAACATAAACTTACCTTCAATCTCCACCAATCAATGGATTTCTTAGCTCTAATGGAAGCTCTAATCTTCCTCTTCCTTTTTCCCTTCTTGCTCAATCCCAAAATCCCTCTTGAAGGTTAAGAAAAGTTGAAACCTAGCTTAGCCCTCTTTTCTTTCTCTTCCTTTCTCCTACACGACACTCTCTCTCCTCTCTTCCCTCTAATTTTTATTTTCTCTCTCTTCCAATGCCAAACAAGCCTTTTCTTCTCCCTTTTATACCCTTAATGAATGCTCAATGTCCATATTGCCCTTCCTTCAAAGCCTTAAGACTTTTTCACTTAAGTGATCTTCCTAAACTACCCCTCATGCATAAGTTACCACCTTAACACTTTAATTCCCTTAACTTATGTGACCTAATCTCATTTACATTAATATGTTAATTTATTCCAACATAAATTAATCTAGCAAGACTCCAAAATAAATCTACTCATGCTTAATCAAATAAATAAAAAAATTCAGGGGCCAACAACATCTTTGCTTGTGATTATTTTATAGTCTCCCTTTTGGAGTAGTAAGATCTTGTATCCCTCCCCTCTACATAGCCTAGGAAAACTCCCTTAGCTGCTCTAGGTTTCAATTTTCCTTGTTTTTGATGTGCATAAGCTGCACATCCGAAAGTCCTAAGGTGGGTGAGTTTAGGTTTCTTACTATTCCAAATTTCCTATGGAGTCTTGTAATCATTAGCAGAGGTTAGGAGCACATTAATTAGATAGGCTGCTATCCTAATTGCTTCTCCCATAGAGAATGTGAGCAACCAAAAGAGATAAGCATGCACCTTGTCTTTTCTAGGAGAGTCCTATTCAATCTTTCAGCTATGCCATTCTGTTGAGGTGTAGCTCTTACTATTTTATACCTTAGGATTCCTTTATTTCTGCAATACTCCTCAAACTCTTTATTGCAATACTCTAATCCATTGTCAATCCTTAGGCATCTCAACTTCTTCCCAGTTTGATTTTCCATAAGAGTATACCATCTTATAAAATTCTCTAGTGCTTCATCCTTTCTCTTCATAGGATATACCCAACACTTTCTAGATCTGTCATCTATAATGGACATAAAATATAATTTCCCTCCTGCTATGGGCACTTGAGCTGGCCCTTAGTGATCACTGTGAGCATATTCATGATCTCTATGGCTCTCTGAGCTCCCTATTGGAATCCTAATCTGTGATGTCAGAATTCCAACTTCTGTAAGTTTTGCTCAAGGATTAGACCTTGTTTAGAGAGATAGAACAAGCATTTGTTCCTTGCATGACCCAACCTTGCATGCCATTGTTTGATTGGTTCATGACTTTCATTTTTTGAAATTTGATTGACTTCTGTTGAGCTTATAACATAGTATAGCCCACCCATTTCCACTCCTCTAATAATGACTTTACCATCCCTTAGGATTTCTCTGAGCCCAACTTTTGATCTGATCTGAAAGCCTTGCTTATCAAACAAACTTTCAAAGATCAGTGTAGCTTCTCTGATTAGTGTAGCTTCTGATGTATTAATACAACAGAGTTTTTGAGTCACATGGGTGTGTTTGTGAACTGATTCAATCTGTTTATGTTTGATAGAACCATCGAAAATCTCTCTTTCTTCGATTCCTTCAGACACCAACACACATACACATCTTTCTATCTTTGATTTTCAATTGTTTTTCTGTTGATTTTGAGTGAATTTTGGTGGAGTATAGGTGATTTCCATCACATTTGTAAAAAAAAAAATTGAGTTGTAGGCCTTGATTTTGACCCCTGGAGATAATAATTTGGTCAAGGTGTTACAGATCTTGAGATGAACCCACGATGAATGTTACCTGTACATAACCCACCCATGGTGAATATTACGTGCACATGTGTAAAAGCTGTAGACCTATCATCTAATTCAAACCCCGCAATGTAGTCCAAAAGAATTTCAAATCCAAAAATTGAGTCTATTCGAAGCTATATCTAAGGAAAGTTTTAACTTTTAACCATATGATTTTTTTCATTTTCGATTTAGATTTCATAGTTCAAACATCAGGTCAAATCTTCGCATGTTTATCACATTCAATATGTGTCAAGGAGTGAGGTCAAGGTGCACCACATTAGATCTACAATTTACAATTTAAGTCATAAGTTGATGTGGGAATGATAAAAAATGTAGGTGTATCTCATGATAGATTTGTTATAATTCAAAGAAGCTTAATGCCAGAGAGACACTTAGGCATAAAAAGTTTTACCTAAAGGTAACTAGAATTCCAAAACTTGATTCCTCTATAGTTTTAGTAGCATTTGAGAAAGGCTCGAGGAAGCACTAGCCATTGTTGAAGTCCTCTATAAGTAAAAAAAAGATACATGGATCTGGAAGAAGCTAAAAGTTCATTACAATAAGTCAATGACAACCAACAGGAGTTTAGAAAGGAGAGTCTGGGCAAAGTGAGAGGGTGGAAGAGCGATCCCTAATCTTAAATGTGAGCTTCAACCAAATTCTCGATCACACTAGCGGCATAGATCTTGCCAACCCTCCTTAGTCAATGCCAACAGGGAGAAGAAACTAATAGATAAAGACACGCCAGATGAGTTTAAACTGGCATCAGTTGATATCTAATTGCCATAGTAGTTGAAATTATGATTAGATCATAATTATGATATTCAATTTACACTTATGTGTTATTTTTAAATGTTCCTAGTTGTAGTTTCATCAAGATTGGATATTATTGAAATAGTAAAACTAGCACACATTATATTTCTTTCCTATGAAGAAAGTAATTGATCTCATTAATTAAAGTATAGAGATACTTAAATATATATTAGTCACTGAGCTGTGTACCTCAGCCCATCATTTTTCCCTCTTCAGGTGCAGAATGAGAAAATTAGCAATCCTTGCAAGGCATTTAGAAACTCCAAGATAGTTAGAAATCTTTTGTACTAAGTTAGTGGCCAGACTTGTAGGTAGCTTTGTAAGCATATTGAACATTGAGCATCCAATGTATTTTTAATCTTGTGTCAAGCCTTTGATGTAATGTTCATATATAATTAAAGCTATGTATGAATTTTATTTTGATTTAGAAATGAATTGAGAATTGAAGAAGTTTCCGGTATGTATGTGCATATTTCTCTTGTAGTTATACATTTCATATTTCAAGTCTTCCATAGGGGTAAAATTGTCTTCAGGGAAAAAATTGGATTTATATAGGTTGCATTAGGCAAAGTTGTCTTCTTGGAAACTGTAGCTTGTCCTCTTAGCTTTCCAACGGCATAAAGTATGTAAATTTTGAATATTGGAGTTGAGAGATATGAGCATTATAAGTGGTGATGCTGCATGGGATATATACATGGGACAACTATAGTAAATGAAGAGATTAGTTGTTTTGATTAATCAAATGAGTAGAGATTAGAAGATTTGATGAAACAAGGTTGGAGGTTGAACATATTGAAGTGATATTGCACTAGGAGAGCTAAATTTGAGAAGATTATGAGTGAAAGTAATGTTAAAAAGGATGTAGGAATCATTGGAGAGGCCTTGGAGGGGTTTGGGCATCCCCTATGTCTGTTAGATGGACTTTAGGTCTACTAAACAGACCTTTTCAGGTCTATAAGGACCCCTAGCATCATCCATGTCTGTTAAATGGACCTTCTCAGGTCTGGACCAGCCCTTAGCCCCGTGTATGTCCGTTAGGTGGACGTGTATGTTCGTTATACACTGTATACTTTAGGAAATTTGAGTTTTTGACCCTCTAAATGGTAGAATATCTCTTTTAAGTCTTCACAAAAGCTGTAGATCTCGAAGTTCTCTTTCAAACAGTCCTAAAATGACCTTAATCAGACATCTCTAGCAAACGTTATGCCAATTTTTCCAAGATAGGTACAATATGATTGAGTATATAATCATGGTTGATTCTTTTGGCCATAACTTCATCATCCGACCTCCAAATGAAGTGATTCTTGAAGCAATAGATCCCTAACACATTTTTTTTATCTTTCCAAAAAAATTGATGGCCTTTTGTGCTGATTTCAAAAAGAAGGATGGAAATAAAGTAAGGGTTCATTGAAATAACCCTAGAGGGTATTCCACTCACGCTTTATGACTCCGGATAGTTGAGCTCCGAAAACAACGTCCAACATCATATGGTATCAGAACTTAGGCTTTAAAGAGTCTTAATTTTAGAATACGTTGTGCTATGCATTATTGTGATATACGATAAATTGGTTGCATTGTAAATTGATTAATTGCATTAATCAAAGTTGTTTCAATATTACAATAAACCAAGAAAATAATCAAGGTTCTTTTTCTTATGCAATTTCATAATCAAATAAAACATTAACACTTTTTACCATATCAAAAGCATTAACAGACTTAATCAAAGTTGTTTCAATATTACAATAAATCAAGAAATTAATCAAGGTTCTTTGTCTTTGATCAGTCCACCCATATGCCATAATAATGCAACATGTTGATCCACAATATATAGATATATATCCACAATTAACTAACATTCCTTTTTCAAACCTTAAAGCAAAGACTCAAGAATCTCATAATAAGAAGGTACCTTAAATCATATATTTATTGTTGTTATAGCATCTATTGATTCTTGAAAATATAGTGAATTTAAAGCATTTAAAGGAATACATAAATGATAGAACCATGTCGTACATAATCGTTTACATTGCAAAAAAACATCCTTTTCAACCAAACACTTTTTAAGCTAGGTTGAGAACCATGAGTAGTTCTTGGAGGAAAATAAGATCTATGCCAATAGTAGCTTTCCTTTTTACTTATCTATTATTTATGTTGCTTCATCATCTCTAAAAAATATATCATGAGCTTCTTTATTTTTCATTTTCTTTTTTACTTATTGTTGTAAATAATTTTCAATCCTTTCATGTACATCAAAGGTACTTTTTTGCAAGAAACATCATTACCCTAAATACCAGTAAAATGTTCTTTCATTATATAAATTCCTCTCCTTTTAAATGCTCAACAACAAAACTTCAATTTTATTGGATATTTCCATCAAATGATTGAGAAGAAGAAAAATAATTTCATGATGGATTGAACTTACCACAAGTAGAGGATATTATATTCATCGAACCTTTTCTGATGATTTCATATTCTCCATTATAATTTTAACTTGGAAATATGAGAAAATATTTTTATTAGTTTTGTACAAAAGTAATTCAATAGTAACTAGAACAAAAACAAGTCGAGAGAAAATGAACCAGAGGACAAAGACAAAAAAAAGTATGAAGGATAAAATACTGAAAACAAAAATACTCCTTGACCTTGTTTTCTTGATTTTTGCATCTTCTATGTCTATTTGATAATATGATATCTGACTTAAATGACCACAACCAAAAAAAAGAAATAACAATACAAAAGAGAGTTAACTTGTATTCGTGACACAAATGAATCAAAGTATATATAGAAGAAATAGAAAAGGGGTTGAAAAAGTATTGAAAACATTGAAGAAAATCAATTCAAATGGGAAATAGTAATTGAAATCTTTTTCAAGATTGAATATATCTAAAAGGTCAAAAGTTTTAAGTATCATTTTCTTATATATAATTATTTTAAATTTAATAAAATTTTGTTTTATTTTGATCAACAAATACTAACATTATTAATGTCTAAAAATAATTGAAAATTATACCTTCTTCTTATTTCTGAGCTTGATTATTTAC
>JANITW010000008.1:62684523-62696941 GCA_027564335.1 Erythroxylum williamsii
CATATCATATCATAGCTAACTTTCTTACAAGGCTCAAATACTTTTGATTCCAACTAATTTCTTTTAATTTGGTGATTCCTCACTTTTTAGATATGTTACAATATAAAAAATATTATGATTCTTTATACCAAGAAATAATCTAACATGAGCATTAGCTGGATCATCAAATCTTCCTAAAGAAATTAAATTATTAGGAGCATTTGAACTTCTCTCAATTTATCTATTATATAGTAAAAAATAATTAATTAACAAATAAAAGTTAATATGTATGGTTGAGAATAACTCCAAAATTCTTCATGTTGAACACTTGAAACAATCCAGATAAACACAACTTGATAACAAATTACTTAATGCAAGTTCCATCCTTTATATTTTAACATTTAAGAAATAAAGAAGTAGGCATTTTAGTGTAATTTTTTCCTTGAATAGCAGAGACATAACCAAGGTTTTCTATAACTATAAATTGATGTTTACTAATGTACTAATTCAATTCAAGTCACATGTAAGCTTATCAGAAGTACTAATATTTGGGTCCATTTATATCGTTAGATTAATTGAATGAGTAACCTTTCATGTGTAGGATTTCATTGCCTTTTTATAGATATAATCCAACTTTCTATGTTCATATGATATAACTAGCTAATTACTTAGGTAAACTAGATCAAAACTTTATAACTTTCAATACCATCTAAACAAATGCTAATCCTCCTTTTTTATGATTCAGTGCATAACCAATCAAAAAGTTAAGATATTTTGAATTCTAACAACATTGTTATGTTTCATCCTTCAATTCACTATAATAGAACCATTTAAAAAGAATCCAACTCCATATGCACATAATTGGTAATGCAAAATTACAAATCATTAAGTATCATTTTTAAACATTTAATATCTCTCAAACATACATTTTGTGTAAGCTTCAAGGTCAAGCCATAATCAATACAGAGTTTAAGACTTGGAGAGTCCACTAAAGAATGTCAAATTTGCTAATGATTGGCGATGTTGATTGACCTAAGGAAACAATGTAGTTAAGAGTAAAGCTATTTGCTTACAATAAAAAGCATGTGAAGAGTAGACTCAACAGAGGATGGTGAAAGTAGGCGACACTATAACATAGAGGAGGTGGTGGCAAAGACGAGAGTGTAGATCCATAGTAAAAAGATGACACAAAGAAAAGAGATTAAGGTAAGGATTAAGGAGACAACCAACTGATAGAGAGGAAACCTTGAGATAGTAGTGAGACAACGATGGAGAGTCTAGTAAGGAGATAAGATGAAATATAAATCGGGGAATGACTGGTGTGAGTGAGGGGGTGGATTGTTAGGGGGACAAATTTATGGCTGTTGCAAATTTGTTCTTATACTTTTCAAATTTATATTTTGGACTGTTATTTGACTAGTTTTAGGTATCGACTAATATATCAAAAAGGTCTGCACTAACTAGTACTAGTGTTTGGTATGAAAAGTAGTACTGTTTTCCAATCGATACAACATATACTATCTAATGTTGATTGGAATGATATAGTATTCAACTCTTTACCTTTGACTTCTTGTTTTTAGTTTTTAATTTAAATTAAAATGGTGTATTTTAATCAATAATTCAGTTTTCATTTTTAATTATTAACTTTTGTTGCTATAGTTTAAGGAATTAAGAAATTATATTTTTGTGCTTTTGGCTATTGGAATGAGCTCATTGGGTTAGAGTGGTTTTCATTGGGTTAGAGTGGTTTGAAGCTAAAAATGCCTACAACAACATCATACAAACCTGCAAGCACTTATTGTTGCATAAATTCATATGTCAATTGATTTTTGACAAATCAGAAACCAACAACTGCTTAAAAAAGGAACTTTTTCTGTTATGGTGCATGGATCACAGCATCCCGGTGTGCATCTCCATACATGTGTTGAATGCTATTGTTGTGACTCTACGTAAGAGGAACAACAATTTGGGTGTAGGTTACTTGGTTTTTGCCATTGTTGAGTACTATGGCTTGGAATGTAGTGGTTTAACCGTCTACCTCTCAGAATTTCTAAATCACAAACATTTATAGCTTGTTGAAATGCTTAAGTCCCATAACATTGAACTCTGGGACATTAGCCAAAAGACTCATGTGAAGATCAGGGCTAGTCAGGCGAGTTCTAACACAACGCTACCTCAACAGGTAGAAGAGGACTTAACTAGCAAGGAGTCCGAAGAGGAAGAAGATATAGAAGAACCTGGTTGGAAGAAAGTGCTTGATACAATCTTCTCCAACACCAAGGTAATTACAGATACTCTAGAAGGATGAAGGAGATGACCTACACACAACACTGTCAAAGCTAAGATATACGTTAGATTCATCGGTACTTCGAGGCTCAGTATATACAATTGCCACCTCCGATACCATCCCCGCCTCCTTCATCGTGAGGTTTTGTTTCTTTTTTTAATTTAGTCTTTATTTTTATTTTTGTTTTATTTTATTATAGGCTTCTTCCTTCCATGTGTGTTTGTTTACCTCCTTCTCACATTGAGGACAATGGACAATATGTTGTTCAAGTGTAAGGAGGATTATGTGTTTTTCTTTTAGTGTGAATTGTGCATATTGTATGATAGTTTTGTTAGGATGCATTTTGTGAATTGTGTGAATGTGTCGATGGCTTAGATGGAATGAAATTAATTTAATTTTGAACATAGTCTGTTAGATTATGAAGAGTCATTAGCTCATAAAATTAGTGATTTGGGTTCTTTTGTTAAATATGCAAGTTAATTAGGATTTAATGTTAGTTTATCACCTTCTAAATTGTCACATTCATTCATAATTGTAGGTCTTTTGGCTAAAGTAGCTTTGAGAGTATTTTTCATGAAAACGAGTAGCTAAAAGTAGGCATTAAATTATAATTTTAAAAAAATGTTTGTTAATTTTAAATAAAGAATTATTTTGCTGGCGTTCGGGTTATAAATAGGGCTAGTTGCCAGTTGAGAACGTGATATAGCCAAGTAACCAAATCGACACAACTCACAAATGTGTGCCTCCACATCAAAGTCTATAACGACATTCCAACCAAGCAGTTTAATAAAAACATGATTTAGTCGAGTAACCGGATTGACATTCATCACCAATTTTTGCCTTCGAGTAAAAGACTAGGTCTATGTCCACCAAAAGTAAGTCAAAAAAATGGTTTATAACAAAACCCACCGAACTTGTAAGTAGCTTGACTTGTCATGAAAATATACTTAGGATTAGTTACAAAGTTTGAAAGACCAAATAATTATTAATGTGTGTGTACAATTGAAAGGGTTGAATTAACTTGAGAAAAGTTTTGATTAATATGTATATTTAGTCCAGAGTTCCTAGACGCGGGTTTTGCATGTTAATGATTTGGAATAACTTGAATGATTGTGTTTATAGTTAAATTTATTTCATGAAGTTGAAGCCATTGTCTCATTACTACATTGTGTGCTTTGTGATTTTGTGTGTTTGTTGTTTTGATTACTTAAGAACAAGCAAATGTTTAAATGTGGGAATTTTGATAAGTATAAATTACATCGTATTTTAGGGCATAATTTGATATATGTTTATTTTTTAATTCAATCATTTAGTATGTGTTTAGGTCAGAATTGTGTTAGTTTGTTAATTATTTATATTTGAAGTGTTTTATGGGTTAGTATAAGTCTTTAAGCTTAAATATTACGTTTTAGAAGTACTTTGATATGTTTGCTAGTGTTTCAGGGTCGACGTCGAAGAACAGAGAAATTTCGAAAACAGTTGGACTGAAACAACGACCCACAATTGTGGCATGTTAGGCCACGATCAAGACAGAAGCAACAGAGTTGGCCTGCGATTGTGGCCTACATGTCACGATCGTGACAGAAGCCCAAGAAATGGCCTACAATTATGGCCTATGTTGGGCAGATGCGCAGACATTCAAGAACATCAAGTTTCAAGGGATTGTTTGGACCTTTCAAACCTTGGAAAAAGCCTAGGGTTGCTTAAAACACACGAGGATATTTAAAGAACAAGTAAGGAGGCAAGAAAGAGTTTTTTTTTTTGCATTAACCACCTTAAGAAACCCCAGAGAGAAATCATCGAGAGAAAGAGGAAGAGAAGAAGCTGACTTGACATACTTCCCAGATCAAGACGTTTCCTGACGTCGTTGCCTCCCATCATCCATTTAGATTTTATTTCCTGTTTAATTTCAATTTATTATTGTATAAAATTGGATTGAATAGTTGATGATAGAATTTATAATGTTAAGGATGTTCTAAACTCACCTTCGAAATTTTATTCTTGAATTAATAGAAACTTGATTGTTTATATGTTTATTGGATCTATTGTGGCTTAATTATGTGATTGCATAATTTGATAATAAATTGAGAGGGTGAATTGAATGAAAAATGATTAAATTAGACTAATGAGAGTTAGGTAATTTAATAGAAACAATAATTGAATCAAATTTATTAGAGAACTTCTGAACTAATTAAGATTTTGGATAGGTTATGAATTGAGAGACTGCAATCTCCATAATCTGATTAGGATTTATGATTTAGAGTTATTAGTTATAACTTGAGAAAGAGTAATCAACCCTAAGATAGTCTAGAACCAACAATCTAATAATTCATAATCAATTAAGTTAACATTAAGGATAGGTAAAATTCCCTTTCTCTCAATTGATAATTTATTTCAGTGGATTCTTGGGTGTGTTGCAAATTGCTTAGTAATTGGTATTTCGTGTTTGATTCTTAACTTGATTGATTGAATTAAATTATCGGATTAATTTTGTGCATTTTGAATTTCTATTATTTATTTCTGGTCTTAGATTTTAAGATTGGATTAACTCCCTCTTTATGGAATCAACACCTTTGGTATCACTCTAATGAACCATGCGCTTGTAGATTATCAAGGGTTAATAATTAAAAATTACACATAACCAAACCTCACTATCAAATAACTAGTATAACTTTACTTAAAATCAAGGGTAGAGAAATCATCTTAATATCTTTTGGAGTAATCATGCAACCGAAAGTTCACATCCATTAGCATATTATTATTAGTAGTATAAAAAGAAATTCAATTTAAAGGAGATAATAAAAAATTTTATATCCATATTTGAGGCTTAAATTCAAAGTCAAAAGCTTTTCTTCTAAATCTAGAAGCTTTGATTCATAATCTTGAAAACCAAATTGGTCAGCTAGACAAATTGGTAATTGAGAGACTATAAGGGTTGTTACTAAGTAACGTAGATCTTAATCCTAAGAAGCATATGAAGACAATAAGTTTGAAAAGTGAAAAAGAGTTGGCATATTATAAGAATGGAAAAGTTGAAATAAAGAAGGGTACTAAAAAGGAAAAAAAAAGAAAGAAAGATAGTAGGGAGAAGAAGGAAGTTAAAGAATACCAACCTACCGTTCTATATCTGCATAGACTTAAGAAAGAAAAGATTGATAAAAATTTTGGTAAATTTCTTAAATTGTTCAAATATTTGCATATTAACATTCCATTTGTTGAGGCTCTTTTATAGTTGTCCTAACATTTTAAGTTTCTAAATGAAATTCTAAGCAACAATAGGAAGTTAGAGGATGTATGAAAGTTCAAGTTGAAAGAGAAGTGGTCCACTATTTTACAAAACAACTTGCCACACAAAATGAAAGATCTAAATATTTTCACTATTCTTTGTGTTATTATTTATATAACTATAGATAGGAAATTAGCTAATTTAATAGCTAGTATAATTTAATGTTGTTACTCTATACTAAAAAATTAGGATTAGGAGAACCTAAATCACCTAGGATAAGTTTGTTGATAGAACGATTAAAAATCCTATGAACATTATTGAAGATGTTTTGTTTAAGAGTGATAAATTTAATTTTTTTAGTTGAATTACTTATCGTTGATGTGGAGAATGACATTGAAGTACCTTGGATCCTATATAGACCTTTTCTTACAAAAATTGATACTTAATATTGAAGGAGAAGAGGCCATCATCAAAATCTCATACGCAATAAAACATTCCATTTCTTGTGATGATTCTTGTAATTTTATTTACGTAATATATGATAAATTCTCTGAAATATTTTTAAAAATTGTTCAGTAAGATGCATTACAACATTGCATTATGCAAGGAGAGGATATTAAAGTATAACATGAATAGGAGTATAAGTAAGTAGCCTATTTATAGGTGAATGAGACAGTATTAAGGAAGAATAATTTTGAGGAGATAGACAGGTCATCCAATAGAAGATAAAGAATTCTATAGAGGAACCACTAATTTTAGAGTTGAAGTAATTACCATCTCATTAATAATTTATATTCTATAGGGAAAACTCAAAGTTATAAGTGATTATAGTAGCTAAATTGACTGATTAAAAAAAGAAAAAGGTATTGAAAGTGTTAAGAAAGTATGAAAGGTATTGGTATAAAGAATTTCTGATATTAAAGGAATACACCCTTTACACTACAATTAAAAAATTTTATTGAAGGAGATCTTACCTCTTTGCTGAACCTCAAATGTGATTTAATCTAATATGATGGATGTTATAAGAGTTGAGGTGGTCAAGCTAATTAATTTAGATATGATTTACTTAAATTCAGGATTGTGCTGATAGCTCCTAAGAAGGGAGGAATTACAATTGTTCTTAAATAAGAAGAACAAACTAATTTTAGTAAGGATCATCACCGATTACAGAGTGTGCATTGATTATAGGAGTTTGAATGATGGAATGCACAAAGACCACTTTCCTATACCCTTGATCAATTAGATGATGACTATATAAACATATTTTTTGACTATTTTTTATGGGTGTTTAGATTATTTTCAAATACCCATTTCATCCGAGGACTAGGAAAAGACTACTTTCACTTACATATGTGGCTTATTTGCATATCAAAGCAAAAAAGTTACGTTGTGCAAAGCAACTTTAACAATTTAGAGGTGTATGATAAATATTTTCAAGGATATAATTGAAGAGATTATAAAGATATTTATATACTAATTTTCTCTCTAGTAATTCATATGACCATTACCTTTATAATCTCAAGATAGTACTACAAAGGTGTAAACAGACCAATATATACTAAATTGACCAAAAATGTAATTATGGTACAAGAAAGAATATTATTGGGGCATGAAAATTCTCACCAAAGGATCAAGGTGGATACTCTAAAAATCAAGGCTACTGAGAAACTGCCACTACCAACACTAGTTAAAGTAATTTACAGTTTCTTAGGATATGTTAGTTCTTATAGCCCATTCATTAAGTATTTTTTCCAAGATAACTCTTCCCTTAACTAATCTACTTGAAAAGAATATGACATTCAACTTCTTATATGCTTTTACACTTTTAAAGGAGAAGTTGATTAATTCCCCTATCGTGTTAGGACTGATATACTAAGCTAGCAAAACCTTGACATATGCATAAGAGAATTATACCATTACTGAAAAGAAGTTGCTAGCTATAGTTTTTGCATTTGATAAAATTCCCTCCTATATTATTTTACCTAATTTCATTGGTTATATAGATTACTAAGTTTTGAGGTACATTTTATGCAAAAATATATGCTAAACCTAGAGGCTAGTCCTTACTATTAACGAATTGCTCTTTCAATCTTCGTCAACCTTCATTTGACTTTCAATTTCTATATATTAAATTAAAGCCTTCCAAATGATGCGTCATCTTTCATCGATTCAAAATAGTCTTCAAAACATCAATTTTATCAATTGGGATCACCATCATTATACAGTGTGTTCTTGATGTGATTGGTCTTGCCTCTAAAATGCGAGTTGTGGTTCCACTTACAGCTTTAGATTTTGGATTATCCTTCGCATATCAAGTTATTGTCAGTAAAAGGGATCTCTTATCATCAAAATAAAAGGGATGACCTTTCTTAATTCAACAATTCTCTTAATTTGAAAATTGCCTTATCTAATCATCGACAGTAACCAGCACAAGAGTATGAGCTTATTGTTCAGCTATATCGACCCTAGCGAAGCCTCTCAGTAATCCTTAAGTTTTCACGAACAAGCTTTTCACAGAAATTTCAGGAGCATATCATCATTTGCTGTTTGACAATGACGACATAAATAATTTCTAAACAAATACTTGTACTGTTGTTGTTATGGACAGAAATTTCAAAGGACATGTTTACAAGAGACGTGGAAGCGATACTCCTGAGTCCAGCTGTAGCGATTTTCGTTGATTAACTTGTATTTCTTAGTTGTTATCCTACCCTTAGCTTTTAAGTCTTGCAAGTAGTGGATTCCTATTTTATAGGAAGTAGTTACTGCTTTTCTTTTTTTCCTCTTAAAGGATTGTATGATGGAACCGGGCAGATCATCTATCCCCTTTTACTCAATACCCCATGTCTCTTTTGAATCTCAACCATCCAATGAATTGTATTGAATGATTGAGATCAAAAGGGAACAGAATAGATACAGAATAAGGATACAGAGGATCTGTACCCGATGAAACCATCTCTCAAGTTCTCTGAGCTATTAAACTGTACCAATTCTGTTCCAATCCATTTTTAATATCTATTTATATAAAACCCACATAAATAAATGACTAAGATAGGTTGAGACATAATTGGTACAGGTTTATTGGACTAGAGGATCAAGTCCTGACGGAACCAAGGGTATTAGCGATAATTATTCCAATAATCAGTGTTACAAATATCTGTGGGTTTTCTCTTAATGAGCCCACCTCTATATTTAACATAGGTCATAATGAAAGAAAACTCCAAAAACATCTTCCGCAAGAACCGCACATTGACATCGTTGTTAACCGTAACTCGATCACAGCTACGGGACTGTAACAGCTGTGTGCAAGAGCAAATAAAGGAATTGAAAAAGTATTGTTGTAATGTAATTTGGAGAAATTAAGTAGCATCACTGGCTTTTGCAAAGTGCTATGAATGGAAGAATCATGATTTAGACAAACACTCAACCATCAAGTATCTCATATCTGTAAACAACTTCTTTTTAACCGTCTTCTTCACATAAATTATCACAATAAGACACATAACAGGAGACCATGACCGGAGAATCATAGCAATAGTAACTCAGCTTTTCATCTGAGAGTTACTATTGGAAGTTCATAATCAAACAGATCAATAATTGACAAATTAGGATAGGAAAGATAACCAGATCACAGACATCACTAAGGTAATATTCCAAAAAGAAAGCAAACAGATGTTACATGATTAGAAAACAAATGTGTGACTATCCATCAAACATTCAACATATTGAGACTCCACAACTCTGCAGTTCTTATGAATTCTGCTCAATGTTCCAGCTCCCTAATAAGAATGCTATAGGCAAAAAGTTCAAGCATGAAACAGCAATGAACTCAGTGGGCTCAAGAGTCTAGGAGACTGGATCCTACCAAAATGGGGCTGTTTATTAATGATTGAACGCATAATGAAAAATTAATATCGGAGAAAGTGATCAATTATTCATTGAACGAGTTAAAGAGTATGAAACATTCAAGAAGAATCAATCTCATAGTCGGCATCCTCTAGTGTAACCATCAATATAAAACTGAACTTCAAAAACATCAGAGTGAAACAATTGATTTCAGCACAAACAATTTTCTTACTGACCACAAGAGACAGATTCATCTAGATCCAGACATGGAAACAACTATCGGGCAAAAGAAAAGGATACTTTTATATCTAACAAGCAAACAAGTTAAGAAGTAGATTGTGTTTACTGTAATTTCCATAGAGTCCTACAACCACACATAGAAAGATACTAAGAAACAATAATTATGTTTAACTGTATAAACTCTTTATTCTTAAATTAAGCGTAGTACTACATGTTGTCAATGTGAACTGCTTGTGTAACTTAAACCTGTAAAGGCTACTATCATCCATTTGTGGAAAGAGCAGATGGACCTTTCCAACAGCCCCTTCAACAAATTATGATGAGTAACAATGGTGTTATACTACAATAATACATTACAGAAAAGCCACAGTCAAAAGAATTTAGGTATCAAGGATAAAAAGCAACAACTTCCAACTACAGAAAACCAGTGCCTGCTTGGCGGTGGTGCAAAAGATTATGAGCAATTGAATCTCTAGCCTTCCCTGAGCTTCCTAATCCGAAAACAGCTTCAGGTACCATCTCATCATCAACAAGCTCAATCTTCAGCTCCGGATCCATCTCCTCACAACTAATTTCACAAATATTATGCAAAACACAACAAGCCCCAAGAACAATAGGCAAGTCTTGCAGTTTTACCTCCGTCCTCTTCTGCAGGCACACCCACCTTCCTTTCAACCTAGCAAAAGCATCCTTAACAATTGTTTGAATCTCCCCAATCTTCTCATTAAAAGCATGCTGCGTCCAAGTCAAATTTTGCTGTCTGTAAGGCACCAGTATCCAATCCAACAAAGGGTACCCTGAGCTCCCAACAATCCAGACATCCTTAAGAAGACCTCCATTAGCCCTTTGAAACAAAGCTGACTTCTCCAACACCTGATCATCAGGCATTGAACCAGGCCAACCAATACACACATCAGTAAACACCCCTCTTGGATCAACAACACCTTGAAGGGTAATCGAGTAAGATGTTTTCTGATTCCTTTCAGTATGTCTCTTATTAAAATAAGCTGCAACACTAATCTTTGGAGCTATAATAGGTATATGAGTAGTATACATAGACCCAACAACACCGGGTATATCCGAAATTGACTCAAATTCATTCTTTATCTTCCTTAAACCGTCCTCATCAGGCCATTGCAAATACTTGGGCATTAAAACGCTCCTGATAGCAGAACAAACTTCAAGAACTAACTTGTGACAAGTAGAAATACCTAAACCAAACCGCTTTGAGACAAGCCTAAGTGGCTCGCCAGTAGCCAATCTCCAAATACATACAGCAACTCTCTGCCTAACGGGAATTGCGTTACGCAAGGTGGTATCTTCCTTAGCTATAACTGAGTTAAGCTCATCACAAATCGTGTCAAACGTGGACTTGCTCATCCTGAACGCTTTCTTAAACTCAATCTCAGGAAAATCAGGGCGGTTGCAATCATCCCACCAAGCTCTGTCACGGTCTTTGACCCAAATCCTCCTCTGTTGCCCTTGCCCTTGCCCTTGCCCTTGTTTCGTCTCGCTAACTCCATCTGAGGCCAACCCATTTGTGGCAGCGGTCAAAGCGGCCGCACCAGCAACTGCCCGAGAACGTTTACGCTTCATTCGGTCGGTTGCTTGAATCTCAGTATAGTAATCCTGAAGATTGGAGTAGTAGTCGACCATGGTTTTGGCCATTTTCTTGTGGTTGTCTTCAAATAAGAGCTTGTCTTCCCCGCTGGCCTTGGTTTCCTCATCTTGATCGCACTTTTCCTGTTCGTCTATCAGCATTAGCGAAGTGATTATACCCTTCAAAGATTTCGTCTTGTTGGTGTCGTTGTGGTGACTGTTGGCATCATCATTGTTGCAGTGGGTTGTCTGCTTATTGTCCTGTCTTTGACGTTTCCTCTTGGTGCTTGGGGCTCTGGCCGGCTCATTCATTTCATCACCGAAGAGAAAAGAATGGGTGTTGGGTCTGGAGAGAAACCGTGTTGTGTGTTGTTCGATTAATGCATTTGGGATTGAGATAGCAAATAAATATGTTGAAGCGGAGAAAGAAAGGGGTTTCAGAAGCAATGAGTGGCAAAGTCGTACGTTGTTCGGCTGACTTTTGCTGGCGATTGAAGGTTGTGTCGTGTGAAAACAAATTTTGACAAATATGGCTAGAATTGGAGCGTGTACAGCTCAAATCAATAGATTATGGGAACCGAAGCAGTGGGTAGATGACCTTTACATATTATCCATCCGAAGCCGGTAATCTTAACTAAACTAATACCGCCGAGCCGACCCCATTCTATGCACCTAATGCCTCAAACGAATGGAACATGTGCGAGGGAGGCGGTGTGAACGCGTTTTGGATTGTGGACTTCGCATTCCAAGGAAGGTGGCGGTTGGTGAGGGGCGGTGACTTTGAAATATCAATACACCTTTCTTTCTATCTTCTTTTTTTTTTTTCTTAAATGCATTTAAAATGTTTTCCATGAATAAATTGCTGTTTTATTTTTTTTAATAATATATACTAGGACTTGAATTTAAATTATATAGAAATATACCAATAATCTCATATTGTTTAAATAATTACATTTATAGTGATTTATGTGGGTCCTGTGATTACACGCCGACGTCGTGTTCAATTAGAACCCGTCGGGTGCGTGAGTACGGACAGGGATACTGGTACTCGCTCCATTGTCCAATCCAACAAGGCAAGTTTATTTTGACCTCTACTGTGTCAATCCGTTCAAGTCAAAAGACATACGATTTATGCGGAAGCATTTTGAAAATGAATCATACTTCTGAAAAGGAAAGTAAAGCAAAGGTGCTTGGGCTTCGCAAACAATTAACGGTTAAGGAATAAAAATTAAATGATGATT
>JANITW010000008.1:62718451-62732809 GCA_027564335.1 Erythroxylum williamsii
CTTTTCGGACTATTGATCTAAGACTAATAGAATGCTATACAAATCTTGGTTTTCTTATAAGTTGTGTTTAATCAAGATACGATCATTAATTAAAGCTAACTATCGAATAATTTAGGATACGATCTCTATATTTAATTTGACAGCCATATTATGAATTAGAAAATGATCAATATAGGCAGTGACCTCACACGTTTGAGTTATCTAACCTAAGTTATTGTTCCTAAAGATTAACAATCATTAGATACTACACAAAGATCAAAAGTAACAATTATGGATTGCAATCAATATTTTAGAAATAGGTTTAAAATAAAACAATCAAAATAACATATAAAGATCATTCATCTCAGAACCAATCAAGTCAATACCAACAATACAACAATCTCAAAAAAATTACAACTTTAAAATGGTAAAAATTAGCTTAATTGTGACTTGGCGTAAATAATCCCATTAAACTCGCATCGAAAAACTGGCCTTTCATCTCTATTTTCATGCTCCAATTGTGGGTCATTATCTCCGTATGCCACCCCCTTCTTCTCGTTGCCTTATTACGCATACGATGGGACAATTACAGATGTGAGTATTTTGGTCCAGCAAACTGTTCACGCCAGCCCTCTCTTCACACCTACTGCAGCTCTTCTCCAATGTCTCTAGCCAAGCTGCACTCCAGCCAAGCGGCAGACCCCCTCTCTTCACGCCTCTCTTCACGCCTAGCTGCTGCCGCCACTGTGTATTGATGGGACAAATAAAGATTGCTCACCTTAAAACCTTCTTCTTCACAACTTCTGGGACGCCGCATTTAGCACAGTGTATGCATACGTTTAATGCCCAAGCGCATGCGTTTCGTGCCTAGCTTGCATGCGTTTAACTTGCATGCGTTTAACGTATGTCCCGCTGCTCTCAACGCCATCATTTTGGCTGATTCTTCACTTGGCTTGTTTCATCTTTAATCTTCTTTGTATTTTTAACATGTCTCATTTTCTTTTTTGCATTAATTGCTTACTTGAATATTTATCATTCTTGCTCCATGACATCCGAAGATTATGATTTTTTAGAAAATGACCTAAATGTAGTTCTTTCGATTCATTTTAATTTCTTTGATTCCAAATTATACCTAAAATTATGTATAAGTTAAAGTGAGTATCTTAAGCATTTCTAAAACATTAATCACTAAGTGTAGGATACCACATGAGTCACAATTTAAAATTTTATCAAGTTCTCCCACAATTAGCCTTTGACCATTCTTGGGCAAATCTCAAAATCAAAATCACAAACCAAAACTTTAACTCATTTTCTACATTTTTAAAGAATAGATGACCATAAATAAAGGTGAATGACTTTCAAAACCTAAACAAAAATTCAACATTCAAAGCTTCTACTCATGATCTATCAATATTCACTATCCTTAGAAATTGAATAATCTAAAGGTAAACTTGGACAGAAGGTGTTTAAACAAGATGTTTCCATGGATCCACTTAACAACCATTCATGATCACAACAGTCAATAACTTTGCATACAATTTCATTTCTCCAACACTAAATGTCACATATATAATCATGAATCAAATGACTTTTTAAGGTTTTAATGTGGATAAAGATAAGGTGAGATGTGTTTAGGTCAAGTAGCATGCAAGCCATCAAAGATAGTGAAACAAAAGTAACAATCAATCAAAAACTGGGTATCGTCAGCTATGAAGAATGTAATATTTATATTTCACAACCTCATTCAACACTCACACACAAACCACATGAAACATATATCAATATAAAGGAATTAGTCATACGCTTTATGCTAACAATACATTGAAATCACAATAGTGAGCCTTCCAAGCCAACATTTACCTCATATTCAACATATTCAAATAACACATTCATTATAACTATAAGAAGATGCATTAACCATAAACAAATTTTCAACACATATGCAATTCCTTCTTGATACATTTATTTTAAACAATTTTTCATTTTTTTCTTATTTTTTCTTTTTCGTTTTCTTTTCTTTTTTTTGCTTTTCTCTTTTCTTTTTTTTTTCCTTATAAAAATTAAAATAAACTACATCAACATGGGAATTTCAATGATAAGACATAACAAAACATCCCAACATTAACCAACCCACACATATGTACACCCCTACATTTACACTTTTGTATATCCACAAACTCACCAATAACAAATGTTCCACTAGCTTTATGGTTTGGATAGGACATTTGATTAAGTATAAAGCAAGTAATATGGTTGATACAAAAAGAAAGGCTAAAGCTTAAAAGGGGTTTATCAAGGAAAAAATCATATTAATAGGATAGGTTATTTGGCTAATATACTTTATGAAAAACAAAGAATGCCTAATAATGTTCATGTTAATGCATGTGATAAAAATGTAGTCTCGAATAGAAATGCAATACAAAATCAGGATTTACATGTTATGAAGATCATATATTATCAAAAGGCAATGAGACTGATATGGATGTGTCAATCAAATAAGGCTCAAAATCTCACCAACTTTGTCTACCACTAGTCATTATTCTTTTAAAGATAATGTACATTAACAAACCATAAGAGCAAAAGTAAATGTCAAATTTTGCTATGGATTTTACTAATCAATTCACACTCTAATTATGACTAAGTAATCTTAAAAGTAATAGAAAACAAGATTTTTTTTATTTTGTTTGTTTAATTTTAAAAACTGCCTACGAAGTCACCTAAGCTACTATTAAGCTCAAAAACATGCATTAAGATTAACGCACCCCACCCCTACACTTAAAACTTGCATTGTCCTCAATGTAAAATCACATGCAAGAAATGGAATAATTAACAAAAATAACAAATGCAAAAATGTAAAAGACATAAATTAATTTCCCTTGGGTTGCCTCCTAAGCAGCGCCTTTATTTAACATCATTGGCTCGACCTCCAGTTTCATACTTTAAGTGACAACAGTCATATCCTCCATCATCAACACCTCCAAATCCTCCGTTTGGAAGCCTCATAATACGACTTTAAGTGATGACCATTCACTTGGAATGCCTTGTCAATTTTGAGGCTTCGTATGTCCACTGCACCAAAAGAAAAGACATGAGTGGTACAAATGGACCAACCCAACGGGAATGTAACTTACTAGGAAAGAGTTTGATTTTGGAATGATATAGTAACACTTTCTGGCCCATCAAGAAGCTTTTCCTAGAAATTATCTTATCGTGAAAAGCTTTCGTCCTCTCCTTATATATCACTGCATTTTGATATGACTTATTCCTCATCTTTTCCAACTCTTGAAGCTGCAACTTCCTATGCATTCCCGCATGATCCAAGTGTATGTTGTATCTTTTGATAGCCTAATATGCCTTATGTTGTAATTCCACTAGAAGATGACATGGCTTTCCAAACACTAGCCTGTACGGTGACATTCTAATTGGTGTTTTGTAAGCTGTCTAGTAGGCCCATAATGCATCTTCCAGCCTTACATTCTAATCCTTCCTATTAGGTTGCATAGTTTTCTCCAGGATTAACTTGATTTCTCAATTTGAGACTTCAGCTTGCCCATTAGTTTGAGGATAGTAAGGAGTAGAAACTTTGTGCGTGATGTGATATTTTCTGAACATTGCTTGTATCACCCTGTTGTAGAAGTGGGTTCCTCTATTGCTAATGATGGCTTTCGATATCATAAACCTAGAAATAATGTTAGCCTTAATAAAATCTGCAACAACCTTGGCATCGTTAGTCCTAATAGCTATGACTTCCACCCATTTGGAAACATAATGAACCCAAAGCAATATATAAGTAAAGCCAAACGATGGAGGGAAAGGTCCCATAAAATCAATGCCTCAAACAACTAAAATTTCACAAAAAACAAAGGAGTCTGTGATAATTGATCCTTACGAGACAGTTTACCTGATCGTTGGCTTCTATCGTAAGATTTGTAGAAGATATATGCATCTTTGAACAATATTAGCTAGTAAAAGCCGCTCTCCAAAACTTTCTTAGTTGCCCTTTTTTCTCAAAAATGTCCTTCTCAAGTGTATGAATGGCAAAAGGCTAAAATTGATAATGATTCATTTTTTGGTACACACCTCCTAATAGCTTGATTTACATAGTGCCTCCAAAGATATGGGTCATTCCATACATAGTACTTTGTTTCACTCTGTAGCTTTTCCCTCTGAGCCTTTGATAAACCAACAGGTAATTCGTTAGTTACTAAAAAATTGATAGTATCTACATACCATGGTGGTGTTGCATTGGTAAAAAATAATTGCTCATTCGAAAAGCTTTCTCATAGAGGGATATCATATTATTCCTTTATCAACTAGCTGAGATGGTCTATAACCATGTTTTCTGCCCCCTTCTTATCTCTGATCTGTAAGTCAAATTCCTAACAGATGACAATCCATCTGATCAGCCTCAGTTTTGCTTCTTTCTTTGTGAGCAAGTATCGTAAAGCTTCCTAGTCAGAATAAACAATCACTTTAACACCAAGCAAATACGATCGAAAATTTTCCAAAGAAAAATCCACAGATAACAATTCTTTTTCAATAGTGGAATAATTAAATTGAGTTGGATTTAAAGTCTTTGAAGCATAGTAAATGGCATGCAGAGATTTTCCCATTCTTTATCCTAGAATCGCCCCCATTACATAATCGTTTGCAACACACATGATCTTGAATGAGAAGTTCCAATATGGCGGTTGAATCACTGGTGGGGAAGTCAAAAGTTCCTTAAATTTGTTGAATGCTTCTTTGCACCTCTCGTCGAACTCAAAGGAGACATCTTGTGAAGAAGCTTGCATAGTGATGTGGCTATCTTCGAAAATTCCTTGATGAACCTTCAATAAAAACTTGCATGTCCAAGAAAAGAATGCACTTCCCTCATAGTAGAGGGGTAAGGTAAAGAAGAAACGAGATCAACTTTGGACTTGTCTACTTCAATACCCTTAGCAGATATCACATGGCCTAAAGCTATACCTTGATCCACCATAAAATGACATTTTTCCTAGTTCAATATAAGGTTAGTTTCTATACATCATTCCAAGATAATGGCAAGATTCTCAGGACATTCATCAAAAGAGATCCATACACACTAAAATCATCCATGAATAGCTCAATAATCTTCTCAACATATTTGGAAAAAATGCTTACCATACACCTTTAGAACGTGGCAGTTGCATTATATAATCCAAATGACATCCTTAGGTAGGCAAACTTACCGAATGGGCATGTAAATGTGGTTTTATCCTGATCTTCTAGCGCAATCGAGGTTTAAAGATAACCTAAAAAGCCATCTAAAAAGTAATAATAGTTATAACCAGCCAATCTCTCAAACATTTGATCAATAAAAGGAAGGGGAAAGTGACCTTTATGAGTAGCAAAATTTAACTTTCTATAATCAATGCATACTCTCCACCCAGTTTGCACTCAGGTGGGAATCAACACTCCTTCCTTGTTTGTCACAACAGTGATTCCAGACTTCTTTGGAACCACTTAGACAGGACTTACCCACTTACTATCAAAAATTAGGTAGATAACCCCATCATCGAGAAGCTTTAATATCTCCTTCTTCACAATTTCCACCATTGGAGGATTCAGCTGATGCTGAGCTTGCCTTGTAGATTTTGCATCCTCCTCCAACAAAATGAGGTGAATGCATATGAAAGGGTTTATCCCTTAGATATCTTTGAGAGTCCACCCAATGGCCTTCTTATGCTCTCTCAACATTCGAAGCAGCCTCTCCTCTTAATTTGAAGTCAACTCCGCCGAGATGATAACTGGGAGGGTTTGTTTATCTCCCAAATAAGCATACTTAAGATGTATAAGGAGTAACTTCAATTCCAATTATGGTGCTTGCACATTAGAAGGTAACAACCTCTAGTGAGTTTCAGGTAGTTATGTAGAAGCCAAATCATGCCTTTTTGGAGAGCTTTCCAATGAGTACAAGGCGGTTATCATTTCCAATAGCTCTTCTCCCATCTCAACATTAGTGTTGGCTTCTACATCCATATCTTCAGTTAAAACCATTTCCAAATGGTCACTGCAACTTAATTTAAATATTTTTTGCACCAAAGGATCAATCATATCAACTGAAAAAAACAATGATCAATAGGAGGATGTTTCATGGCATTACAAATATTGAAATGAATCACTTTCCCATCAAATTCCATTATGAGGGTGCCCTTATGAACATCTATCTTAGTTTGAGCTGTATTAAGAAACACTCTCTCCAATAAGATAGGGATTGAATTACATGAGGTGTCATCATTCATATCCATAACATAAAAATCTGTAGGAAACACTAACTTATTCACTTGCACCAAAACATCCTCAACCATACTATCAGGATAAGCATTAGTGCGGTCAGCCAGTTTTATGATTACACTCATTTTTTTCGAAAGGCCCAAATTCAAAGAAGCATAAATCGAATGAGGCATCACGTTAATAGAAGCACCCAAATTTAACATAGCTTTATTGATCACATTATTACCAATTTTGCAAGGAATGGTGAACATACCTGGATCCTAGCATTTTGGAGGCATCTTCTTTTTGAATACTACCGACACATTCTCACCCTTCATCGCTTTCTCGTCACCCCTCAGTTTCCTCTTATGTGTATATAGTTCTTTGAGGAATTTCACATACCTTGGTACTTGCTTGATTGCATCGAGAAAAGGTATATTGACTTCTACCTTATAGAAAGTCTCCAATATCTCTTTATCCTTGTCCTTCTTATTTGGACCTTTTAATTTGCTCAGAAAAGGTGAAGGGTTAATTTTAATAATATTGGGACTTTCGAAATTTACCTTCGTACTAGACAATAGATTTTCTTCCTTTTGTAATTCATTCTCAATCTTTTCCTTGGTAGTAATTTTTGATGGGGTTCTTTTGGGACCTTCAATCTCCTTTCTGCCCCTCAAGGTTCTGGCATTGACATTTTCAGGTTCACCTCAGGATGTGATGACAATTTTTCTCCACCTTGCGATTCTAGGCAATTGAGCCTTACTACCATCTGCATTTGGTGTTCCATGCTCTATTGGTTTGCTTATGTCTCGTGTTGGAATTGTTGCAAATGCTATTGCATATCTTGCTGAAATTGTAAACTGTTAGTAGTGAGATTCTTAGCAAGCTCTTCTAAAGATGCACCTTAACTGGAAGAAGAAGCTCCTTGTGCTCCTTGCTGCCTTAGTTGAAATCCTTGTGCTCCTTGTGGCCAATTTTGGAAGTAATTTTGATGATGGTTCCCTCCATAACTCAAGTTGGGGCGATCCCTCCTACGTCTACGAGTATTGGTTATATTGGTTCGGGAAGTTCCCTCCTGCAGCGTTCACCTACTCTATACTCCGCTCTTACAATGTTAGGCATTCATCAGTTGGATTACCTGTGTTTGAACATATCCCACAAACTTTCACTTGTGCTTGTCCAATTTGTCTCACAAAAGATGTTAGTTCATCTAAACGATGTTTAAGTAATATCCTGGCTTCAATGGGAGTCTTCTTATAAAGTGCCCCACCTCTTGCTGCATCAACCAAACTCCTCTCCATCGGCAAAAATCCTTCATAAAAATATTGGATGAGAAGTTACTTTGGTATGTTGTGGTTTGGACAACAGGCACATAACTTCTTAAATTTCTTCCAATACCCGTAAAGAGATTCCTCATTGTGTTACTTAATACCACATATCTCCTTTCGAATACATGCTGTCTTTGAGGCTGGAAAATATTTTTCCAAGAATAATCTCTTCATCTCCAACCAAGTATTTATGCTTCCAACTGGTAAATCAAATAGCCAATCCTTTGCTACATCTTTGAGCAAGAATGGGAAGGCCTTTAACATGATCTGCTTGTCCATCACCTTGTGAGGCTTTATGCTTAAACACACCACATTGAGTTCCTTAAGATGCCTATGTCCATCCTCACCTGCAAGGCCATGAAAGTTAGGCAATAAATGAATTAATCCAGATTTTAACTCCAAGGTAACATGTTCAAGGAAATTCAGAAATGTTATGTATAATCATCTATGAGTTAAATCAGGTGTAGTCAACTCTCTTAGAGTTCTTAAATTTACCATTGTGTCTTTGGATTCTGATTCCAAATGATCTACTAAAGTTGACCATGCTTCCCTACGCAATCTCCACAATGTTCTCTTGATCTCCAAATCAAGTTGCTAAATTTCTCTATGAGGAGATTTAGTCACTACCATGCACCAACACTAATGGACAATTAAAAATTAACAAGTAACAAAAAGAACGATTATAAACAAATATATTCACAAAACACCAACTAAAATCAAATTCAAAAATTAAGCTACCACACTCCTTGGCAACGATGCCAAAATTTGATAGCGCGTGTCGAGTGTGCTGCAAAAATTTACTTGACTTTGCACATTAAAATTTGTAGTTATGGTGAGTCGAGATCGAATCCACAGGAAATGTTTGGTTAACTTTTGTAACAAAATTAATTGATGCAAGGAAAAATATATGGAAGGGAGGGGGGGGGGGGGTTTGGATTTCAAGGATGAATCCTAAGTTTCATCCTTGATTTTCCTCACATATTTGTGGTAGGTCATTTGTTATTTGACTTTTTGCTTGATTTAATTGTTTTAATTTTCTGTTAGTATTTCTTTTCAATCTTGTTTTATCTCCTTAGACAAAGTTAGTTTCATTAAGTTTTAACTATTTCCTCATGGGATTGACACTTTTGATACTACAAGCTACGATTTGTATACTTACGGATTGGGGATTTTACATTAGATAAAACTTACTTAACAGTTAAACAGTTAAAAATTATCTCTTATTAACAAAAATAATTATAATGATAGGACCAAATACAAGAAAGCATTGAACGATAGTCTCAGAAATCCAAAACTGTTGATGAGAGTCAGACATACCTTGATGCAGTTGGTGGTAGGGACAAACTATGAAAGGATTTTCGGCTTAGGTCTAGTATAGCTGTATCTAGTAGGTGGTCCGCATCCAATGAGAGAGTTGTCCAGGTTGAGAGAACAGTGATGATGTTGGTAACTCAATTGCAACAATCAATGGAGTACATAGCCTAGCTCTGTAATAAGATGGATGAGTTGAAGGAGAGGGGCAACACCTCATCACAGTAGTCAGATCATCTGCCTTCATCAACTAAGTAGCTTAGATTTATAATGTTTTTAGTATTCAAGTTAATTTATATGATGTTTTGCTACTCTTAAGTTTTATTATGAATTCTTAATTCACAGTTATTTTCAAGATACTTATTTTTGTACATTATAATTTTTATCTCATATGACTAATTATCATAATTTTACATTATATTATGAATCAAGATTATATTAGTTAAAGAAATTAAATGTAAAAAATAAATAGATTATCAACAAAAAATTCAGGTAGGAAGCGAAAATTGTTAGCTACATAGGTAAATTAACGGATAGAGTTGCAATATTCTGTAGTAAATTACCGAAGGAGTGCTATATTTCGTAGGTAAACTACTAACGGAATGTTATATTCTATAGGTAAATTACCGACAAAATGATATATTCCATAGGTACATTACCAACAAAACGAAACATGTTGTCTGTAAATTTACCGACAGATATTGCTTTTCCATTGCTAAAATTACCTACAAAAATTATAATTTCGTAGGTAAAATTTCCCAATAGATATTTAATTTCTATGCGGAACTTGGCTAACGGGATTACATGTTTCGTCAGGAAATTTAGCGACGGAATTTGTAATTCTATAGGGAACTTTACCAACAAATAATGTAATTCTGTCGATATATTTTCCGACAAAACTGTAATTCTGTTAGGACATTTTACTTACAATCATTTCTCCTATGACTCTTTACATCGATAATTTTTGTCACCAAATTTCTGTCCCGACAGAAAATCAGTATTTTCTATTAGAAATTTTCATTGCTAAATCTTGTAGTGAAAGAAGCTTTTATTAGGAGGAAAGCAATTCTTTACTTTTATCTACTTTATTTTCCTTTAAAATAGGATTCTTCATTACTAGACATTTTTAATTTAGTTTTACATGTTTATTTTGTTTTATTTTATTTATTTTTTACTTTATATGTTTTCTTTCTGCTGTTTGTTTATTTTTTGTATAGGTTCTTGATCATGATACCAAAATTCAATTAAAAGAAAACAACATTAAAAAATAAAACCTAGAGAAGATTTCTTGATCTTAATACCTTCGTCTTTCTCCACCTCTTATGCAATTTTGTTTTTTATTAATTTTTTGCTTTATATACATCAAATGAGTATAATGTACAACTCTAATATAAGGGAGTGTGCATTAAGCTTAGTCGATGAATATTTTGGAGATTACGGAGTGATGCATCTAAAAAATTTAAGGAAACTGAGTTTATCTATAACAAATGGTATTTTTATGTGAATTTATTGCATTAGAATAACATATATGAACATTGACAAGGAGTTCATTCAAAACTTGATTGAATAGTCTTGAGAATGACACTCAAATTAAATGATGAGTTGAATCTATAATGTTGATTTAATTTAAGTCCTTTTATTTTATGTTTATGAATGGCTAATTATTCTATTATGATTGTGAATTAGAAAAAGAATGCATAAAAAAGAGAGAATAGATAAATTCTACTCCATTAATTTTGATATGACTAATAAGTCAAATATATGAGTAATGCTAGTAATTAGCTAACTTTGAGACTTGAATGACTAATTGGGGTATTCATGACAAGGTGCTTACCCTTATATATAAACTTTGGATGATGTTTCAATCAATCTAATCATGCTCTTTATAGGATTAAATTTTTTTTATTTTTTAATTATGGCTTACTTTATATATAAGTTGGAGTTATTTAAATTGGATTAAATTTGAAGGATTATTTATTTAGGTTGAAATTGAATTATAAGTTGAAGTATTGTCTATAGATCTATGTGGTTTATAAATGGGAAGATTAAACTGATAATGGTGATGCTTAACCTCTTTGATTAAATTATTAAACTTTTATAGAATCTAATTTACCTAAACTAATACCTTTTAAGATTGATTTAGTTGAGAACAATCAAAAACTCAAGTATGGGGGTGTTAATAAGCACAAAAATGTATCTACATTTTATTAGGTTTTTTTCCTAAGTTTAGGGGTATTAATAATCATAAAATATATCTACATTTCATTAGGTTTTTTCCTAGGTTTTCTATATAAATTACGATGATTTAAATGGTTTGGTTAACGCATAAGGTAATTATGGAAGATGTTTCTTAAGGTTGAGATTTATCATAAGTTACAGAGGATTAAAAGTAAAAAAAGGAAAATTACAAATTTTATTTAAACACAATCAAACCCATGCCTATATACCTGCTCGTGTCCATCATAGAGCAAGTATAAGAAGAGACATAAGCTAGAACTTGTTATAGGGAGAGACCATATGACATTAAATAAAATTTAGAGAGCAACACAACCTAAGTCATATCTATACTATATACCTTATGCCAAATATAACAAAGATAGATAGATCTATAATTTAGATACATACTATAATAGAGGATATGTATTATCCCTAAAGTAAATAAGAAGTTCTATGACCTAAGTCATGTGTGTGATAGCCTTTGTGTATCCCATAAAAAGATTTATATGACAACTTAAGTACTACTTAGAAAATTTGTCATAATTTTCTCATCCAAACTCTAATTAAGGTTATTTAAGAGGACATGTAAAGCTAAAAGAGAGATCTACAACTTTTATATTTTGAGTTTTATTAGTTTTTGAGAGCCAAAGTTTAAGCAACAATTATAGACTAGACTATTTCTTTATAATGGGAAAAATTATAAATAGGAAAAAAACTAATTGGGGAGATGTATGGTTAGTGTTGGACCCTGAACCTTTCTGTAAGCTAGGACTATTAAATGAGAAACTATTGGCAATTAGTTATGTGTAAAGCAAAGGAGAATCCTTCAAATTTAAAAGGAATAGAAAATATGGTTTAGATACAAGATGAGTTATATGTGAAATATTGGAAGTTAAAAGTTGGAGAGTGCAGTTGAAAAATGTTCTTTGAGCATGCTATGATGTTTTGGCCATAACTTGATGTCTAGTTATCCAAATAAGATGATTCTTGATTTGGAGTAAACTAGGGATATAGGGCTATAAATTGTCTAATAAAATCAAGTTCTTATTCAATCTCTAAGAAAGTCAATGTTCAGATGGAAGTCATGCGCAAGATAATGTTTTAGTATAAGAACAGTCCGAAATGTTTGGAGAATAACTCTTAGAATATGGAACCAAATTGAATGATTTTGGTGTCATTAGAAACTTAAGACAATGATGACCAATTTTCTAGAAGGAAGTGCAGCAAATTCCTTCAATTACATGATTAAAAAAGGTCTTGATTTTGGGAAGAAGCCACGTATGATTTAAATATTTAAATGAAATTTGAGGTATTGATAGATTAATTATTCTATTTTTTGTGGAATTAATTAGCATGTTAATGTGAGTAATTAGCATGTTAATGGGATTTAAACCATATGACATGGATTAAATTGAATTAAGGTGGTAATTTATGCATGAGGGCAAAATTGGAAGAGTGCTAGGTGTTTTAAGTTAGAAGGCTAACATGGAGGGGCATAAGGGTCCTTTACCAATCATTAAATGACATGGCATGTGGGGTTGTATATAAGGAAGAGTGATCCACGAAAATGAGAGGGAAAGACCAAATAAAAGAGAGAAATGAGAGAGAGTTGTCGTGGAGAAGAGGAGGAGAAGAAGAAAGAGGGAGCTAGGGCTTTCTTTTCTATAGATCTTAAGATGGATTTTGATGGTTATTCATGAAGGAAAAGATGGAAGAAGGTGAGGGCTTCCATTAGAGACAAGTAACTCCTCATTTGGTGAAGGACTAAGGTAAGAGTGTTTTTGATTTGTTGAGTTTTTGAAAGGGTTATGGTTTAGATAGTTTAAGAATGGTATGGGTTTGTGTTTTCTAAGATCAATTTTGGTGATTATATGTTATGGGTTTGTCAATTTGGATGTCTTTTGAATTGGGTATGGATCAAAGTGGAGTTAAAATATGGATTAATTAAAGATGAGGTTAAATGGGAATTAAGTACCTTTGAAGGAGCGATCCATGTGAGTTAATGAACTTTGCATATGAATTGATATATATAAGTGAGGCAATATGGAGAAGAAAGATAGGAATGTTATGATGATAATCATGAGATGTTTTGAATAAAGTAAAGTGATGATTTGATGAACTTTTATTGGTAGTTGAAATTAAGTATGCTTAAAGAAGTAATCTAACTAAATTGACGGACTTTGAATATGATTTGCCATTACTTATAATTGAAATATTATGGAAAAGAAGGATTAGTGTTTGAATGGATAAGAATGATGGTGTATTAGCTAAGGAAGTGAATTTGGGGCAAAGTTCCAGTTTTTTCATAAAGGTAAGATTTGTGTTCAGGATTCAAGGGAAATTCTGGAAAAATCTGGGTAGAATTAGTAAAAATGGTCTTCTTTGAAGTTGTAGATGATCTTCTTATCTTTCCGACACTATAAGGCTTGTAATTTTTGGACATCGGAATGAAGAGATATGATGGTTACAAGTTGGGATGCTACTTAGGATTTTTGTGTGTGTATGACAGCTATGGTTATTGATGGGAATTGTGGTTTTGATGAATCAAATGAATTAAGAATTGAGAGTTTGATGAGATAAATATGTTTTTTGAGTTGTTATGAAGTGTTTTGACATTGGAATAAGTGAATTTGTGAAGATTATAAGTGTATATGATATTAGATTGGATGTAGGAAGCATGAGAGAGGGTTTGAAGAGGTTTTGGGAAGCTCCATGTCCGTTTAATGGACTTTAGGTCCGTTTAACTGACCTTTACGGGTCAAAAAGGACCCTTTGCATTGCCCAACATGGATGTCCATTTAACGGACTTTCTTGGGTCATTTGGGACTCTAAGCTTGATTTATGTTCGTTAAACGGACAGGGATGTCCGTTTAACGGACACTCACGGGTCAGCTTGAGGAAATCACGATTTTTGACCATCTTAGAGGCAGAATCTAACTTTGTGTTCTTCATGAAAGTTTTATATCTCGAAGTCTTCTTCCCAATGGCTCAAGAATGAAATCAATCCAACATTTTTGGTGAAAGTTATGACAATCGCGCCAAGACATGTTATTGCATGATTGAGGTTATGAACATGTTAGATTCTTTCGGTTATAACTCCCTCATCCGACCTCCAAATGAAGTGATTCTTGAGGCGATAGATTTCTAAGACATGAATTTATCTCTCCATAAAATTTGGTAGCTTTTGGGTTTGAGATGAAAAATTTTGAATGTAAGAAAGTGAGAGGTCAGTTTAAAGAGCATGATTAAGGTATAAACACACTTTGGAATTTTAAGCATATCTTGAGCT
>JANITW010000008.1:62957460-62970490 GCA_027564335.1 Erythroxylum williamsii
TAAAACTAAATTTTTTTTAATAATTTTATCTAATAAAATTAACATTGAAATACTTTTTTAGACATAACAACTATTTATAAAACATTTTTACATTTAAAAATATTTAAAAATAAAAATATATTTTAAATTTAATGATTTAATTTTTCTTGATTACAAAATTTAATCCAAGTATTTATAGGTACATTAGATGCAACTTGAAACTTTTCTACCCAACTCAATCTTTGAATCTAACATTATCGAAAATTTAGGTTAGTATAAAATAATTTGATAGCGGTTTTTATATTGTACAATGTCAAATCCAATGATATTTATTTTATTTAATAAAAATGGAATAATTTCTAAAAATAATGATAATGATATGAAGTTCAAAATTTTATTAAAGAAAAAAATCCAACTTGGTTTATTTTTTAAGTAAACTAAGTATTTTTTTATTTTGAGTAAATTGAATTCACAATTTATACTTATCTATCTGTAAGTCTCTCTCCTCTCCTGTCCTCTCATATAATTTGTAATAAATTTTGGGCACAATCATCTTTTTGTCCATTAATTTCTCAACCGTTGGAGTAAAACACTCCTCGTATAAGTATTTTCAAAAAAGAGGATTGGGTTCAATCTGCCAACCCAATCAGTTGATTACCAAATATGATTATCATAGATTTAACATAGTCAAACAGTTAAATACCTCTCAATCCACTAAAAAATAGTTAATCAATCATTTACTAAATAAGGTCATAGAGTTCTTAGAATCCTTATTCTAGTAAGAAAAGGATTTCTAATTTAAATTCTATTATGATAGAAATTATGTAAGTCCTATAAACTGAGATAATATATCTTAGTAAGAATAACATAATAATTCTACTTCATATCTAATAAGGAATCTTAATATAATCTGAATTTTGGCCTTTATCTTTGATGTCAATTCAATTCTCAATCTTCATCCCACCAAATTAAAGCTTGTGACTGATTAATCTTTCCTCTTTTATTTCTATTATAGAATTTAAGTCCTTTTGCATCAAGTTTTTATGATGATTGGTCAATAATGTCAAACTATTTTAAAATCATAACTTTGTAAAAATATTATATTCACTACAAGAAAATAACCCAATCCGTGACGTTTTATTAATAAAACGTCACAGATTGTGAAGACTTTTCGTGAAATTTAAAAAATGTCACAAAAAATTTGAATTTTTTGCGATGTTTTAGAAAAACGTCAAAAATTTGTAACACCTTTTGCAACATTTTATCAATAAAATGTCATGAAATAAAAACCGCGACGTTCGGCGTCAGTGGAAAATTATATCTGACCCTAGATATAAAATAATCTAACCATCATCTCCTAAACTGGCTAGCTTTTTCGTTTTTCCCCAATTCTTCTCTTTGTTTACAGAAAATCCCTAAAGCCATAACTAGAGAAGGCGAAGTAGGCAACAACGAACAGGCAGACGAAGGAGCAAGCGGTGGGAGAGATCCTGGCATCATTAGTCGTTACTCTGATACTGGAAGTATGACAATGAGTTTTGAAGGAGAGAAAGTGATACTAGTCTTTTGCGTCTTGCATGTTTTCGATATCTCTATGTTGAAACTTTAAGTTATGGTTCAATTATATGTTAGCATTTTCAATTGCTTTTCAGTGCTTGATGTCGAGTTTTAAGTTAGTAGCTAGTTTTAAGTTTAGTACTGTTATCTTCAAGCTTTCGACTTGGTTGAATAAGAATATCGAAGCATAAAAATAAAATTAGGGCATTGTATCTCCTCTTTTTTCGGGTCAACCATGGTTGATTACTCTTCATGTTAATATCTAATCAGTAAATTTCTCTGGTTTTTGTTATGATTGATTAACCGAGGATGTCTCATTATATAATATTGCTTTTGTTCTTATAAATGGTATTTGTAGTCTTATTTTGTTGCTTTATTTGCTCTTCTTATTTCACGATTTTAGTGATTGAATTGGAATTACTGTGTTGAATATAATGCATATGGAACTGTTGAATCAATAATTATCCTATCTTTGTTGTAAATGAACATTTCTTTTCCTTTTATGGCAGTGAGATCCATGGCTGCTCTAGTGGAAGATGTTTCTGGATTTGATGATACGGTTTCTGGGATACAAAGGAAGTATTATTTGCTATTAGAGGGGACTTTAAAAAGACAATGTATTTTAAATGTCTTGAAGACTTTAGCATTCATGTCATTTCATTGAAATATCATAAATTTTCTGTACTGTGAGTAGCATTGGCAATTCAAATTTAAAAAATTACCCTTGTGCTTCTTTTCATGTCTTTTTGTGTATTGTGTTTTTTTAACCATGTTAAATTCTTCATGTTTTGTTGTGAAAGCAATATATAGAATTACCTAATAAATCTATTTATCTCCATTGAACATCTAGGTTTCATTTTTATATAGTTACCAGGTGTGATATTTGAACCCCAAATACATAATTATAGTTTGTAATGCATTCCTTCATGCTTCGAAACTTTATTAAACTCTAATCTTAAATAGATGGCTATGTATTGCAGGAAAATGAGAGCTGAAAAGCAGGGATGCTTTACTTTGGTAAAGAACATTAGTCTCTTTGAATATCAATCCATTTTCTAATTTTTTTCTCAATTGTTTTAGGTTCACGCATTCTAGTGTTAAAGAGCTTATCTCTGGAATTTTTTCCAACATTTCACACTTGTGTAGGTGCTAATAAGGAAAGGTTGACTCTAGAATGGTATAAGGAATATGGTGAATATCTTTGGGCCATAGTTTTCCTCATTTGAAGGTCCATCTCTGTCTTTTCACTGCAAAAAGAAGTTTCATATCTTCCATATTGAGTGTAGACTTTTAATTTTTGTTACCAGGTATTGAATTGGTTCTTGGCACTCGAGTTATGTCTGCTGATGTGAAATGTAAGACACTTCTAACTGCAATTGGGAAAACCATAAGTAACAGTATTCTCATCATTGCAACAAGTGTTCAGGTATTTTACTGATCTTGCAATTATATTTCTGCCTTGGGTAATTAGCTGATAGTTTTAGTGATGGTCAAGGCTTTGGCACTTCAAATGGGATTTTATGTGTTTAGGGAAAATAACAGGGCTGAGAGTTGAATTTTGTCTTAAAACAAATTTGGCTTGAGCCATTATTTTTGCTTGAGTTATGGCTCTTGTACCTTTTCTCCTTCTTTTCCAAATAATTAAATAGTATATGTTTGGGTTTGTTTTTGGCTGTGTAAAAGCATCGAGCATAATTTGGTTTTCCTCTAGGAGCTATCTTCGGTGGTTTGCAAAACGATTTCTGCATCCAGCTATTGTTTCTGTTTATGACTACATATTTCTCTAGGATGAAGATTTGGGGGTGGAGAATTTTGATCCGAGAAGGTAAAGCCATGGACTTCTTAAACTTGCCTAAATTCAATTTGTTTGCCTTCTATACTTTTTTATTTTTATTATTGTGCTATATTCATTCTTAAGTGATACATGTACAGGAGACAATTTAGCCGATTTTACTTTTACAGGTATTTAGAGATTGTGAGATCAGAAGGGTTAGAGATATCTCAACCAGCTTTAGACCCCAATTCAACATATATGCATCATAGAATCACCATTCGTGCCAGAACAAAGAAGGTTCATAGGTGAATGTGATGAGTTTTAGGAACTTTTTCTTGGGATCTTAGATTTCTGTTGCTTTAGAATTACTGACTTTTTCTTAATCGATGCAGAAGAGACAATGACAGCAGAGGCAGTACTAAGTGTTCAGATGCTAGTGAGGGGCCACCATGCACTGAGTATGTGGTCTCACATCTTTGCATTGGTTGTTTTGCTATTGATTTAAATATCTGTAGTGATTTCATTTATATAGGCTGTCCAACTATCAATCATGTCAGAAATGATGTCCTTTATTATCACTGATGCTTTTATATATTGGAAGAGTTTTGAAGTACTTTCGTCCAGAATGTGATAGATATAGTAGGTTTCCAGGCTTTAAAAACCTAAAAATTCAATTATGCCTAGGAGCTTGAGTACCAACTTCATGAACTATATTATTGCTAGCTTATAGATGTCCTACAGGAGACTGTGTATCTAATTAAATCTTAATTTTTTAGGAATTAATATGTAAGGAATTGGCAGATTCAATAGAACAAGATAATGTGTAAGGAATTGGCAAATTCAATAGAACAAGGTCATCCTTATCTATTGAATCTGCCAATTCCTTAGGATGACCTTATTCTATCGAATCTGCTAATTCCTTACACATTAGGATGAAGTGTGCGAATAGATCCAAAAGGTATAGTTTTGGGTGCTTATTTGATCGCTTATCTTTAACTGTTTGCTTAACATAATTTGTATTGGTCGAATGTGGCTTACTCTGTGTTTTTCTTTGTTTGAAGTCAAAATAACACAAAACAAGCATTACTTGAAGGAAGATATTTTAGCCAAGCTTACACAAACTTAAAGGACGCTTGCAAATTCAAGAAACAGAGTAAATAAGCTAGAGGAAGACAATGCAAAACTCCGTATGACAAGACTTAATAAAATGTCCGTGGACTCTGATTATCTGGTGGACTTAATAGATACAAGAATGTTTATGTTCTTATATTAGTATCTTGATCAATGGCTCGATATTTGGGTTGCCTTAATTTAGTCTTTATAGGAGATATGATAAACGTTACGATATAATGGTTTTTGTGGATCTATTGCCAGTGCATTGTAGATGCAGATATTAAAGAAGCTTTAATTATATCTCCCTCCCTCCATTTTTTCCAAAATCTCAAATGTTTCATCCCTTGGTTTTGATATTAATTAGTGTATTATGACATGTTTGTGAATTGTAATTAAATAATACATGAATAATTATTAAAATTAATGATATATTAAAAAATTGAAGAATTATTAAATAAAATTTATATATAATATTGAATACTTATTAAACAAATAAGATTTAAAAAATGTTATTTTAAAAAATTATTAAATTTAAATTATTTTCAAAAAATAGAAAAATTAATAATTGAAAGAAAATAACTATAAAAATGTCGTGAAAGACATTATGAGACGTTTTTAAAAATGTCACGAAAGACATTCTGCGACGTTTCTAAAAAAACGTCGCGAATTCCTTCATATTCTGTGACGTTTTAAAAACGTCACAGAATGTTGGATAATCCGCGACGTTTTGTAAAAACGTCGCGGAATGTACAAACTTTTAGTGATGTTTTTTTAAACATCGCGAAATGTCCAAACTTTTAGTGACGTTTTACATAAAATGTCGCAGAAGGCTTTTTCCTACGCTACATTCCGCGACGTTTTTTGTGACATTTTTTAAAACGTCGCATAATACATTTTGCGACGTTTTTTGGACATTCTGTGTATTCTGCGACATTTTTTGGACATTCTGTGACTTTTTAAAAACGTCGCAGAATGCTTGTTTTCTTGTAGTGGTTTGTCGATGAAAAGAAACGTTGCCTTCAACATCGTTAAGGAAACAACAATTGCAGGAGTACTGAAGGCACTATATGTACGAAAAACTGTCGACTATCAATAAGGTATATTTGATGCATTGCTGGTTCGATCTGGAGATGTTTAAAAGTGGATCTGTCACAGACCATATTAATGAATTTAATACAATTATCAGTCAATTGAGCTCAGTTGATATTAATTTTTATGATGAGATTAGAACCCTAATTTTGATGTCCTCTCTACCCAAGTGGTAGAATACTATTATTTCCGTAATTAGCAGTTCGCGTGGGTCTGAGAACTTAAGGTTTGATAAAGTTCGAGATGTTGTCGTGAGCGAGAGCATTCGCAAAAGAGAAATCGAGGATTCGTCTGGTAATGCACTCGGTGTTGAGGGAAGGCCATAGTAAGGGAGGCCATAGTAAACATGGTTGATCAAAATCAAAACAGTGGGAAAAATCTCAAGGCAGGAAGGAGGTCACTTGTTGGGACTATGGTGAAAAAATCACTTCAAGAAGGACTGCCCTAAACCTAAGAAGAAGAATGGTCAGAAAAACAATAAGTCTTATAAAGATGATGATTCTGTATGTTCTGCGGAAGACATTGGTGATGTCTTAATTCTTAGTGTGGACAGCCCAGTCGACTCCTGAATACTTGATTCCGGTGCATCATTCCACTCTTCTCCGAACAGAGAGATATTCCATAATTTTAAGTCTGAAAATTTTGGGAAGGTATATCTTACTGATAACAAAGCCTTGGAGATTAATGAAAAAAGGGATGTGATTATACAGACCTCAGGTGGAGGTAGATGGAAGCTACAGGATATTAGGTATATTCCTGACTTGAAGAAGAACCTGATTTCTATTGGTCAATTAGATAGCACGAATTACAGGGCAGTGTTCGGGGAGAGTTCTTGGAAAATTATGAAGGGAGCTTCGTGATAGCACATGGCACAAAGTCTGGAACTTTATACAGTACCAAAGGGTGTTCAAACATGGTTGTTGTAGTCGATAATACATCTAACTCAAGTTTGTGGCATAATAGAATAGGACATATGAGTCAGAAAGGGATTAGGATGCCAGTTTCAAAAAGGTATCTACAACGTTTGAAATCTATTGATTTGGGTTTTTGTGAGAGTTTTGTTATAGGAAAGTAGAAACGGGTCAGTTTCACAAAGGCTAGTAGAGAACCAAAGGTAGAACGGTTAGAACTAGTACACACAGACATGTGGGGGCCATCTCCAGTCTTTTCTCTTGGAGGTTCGAGATACTACGTCACCTTTATTGATGACTTCAACAGGAAGGTATGAGTTTACTTTCTAAAACATAAGTTTGAAGTGTTTGCTACCTTTAAGAGGTGGAAGGCTGAAGCTGAAAATCATATTGGAATGAAGATTAAATGTCTAAGGTCTGATAATGGTGGAGAATATGATTCTATAGAATTTAAGAAGTTTTGTGCTGATGAGGGAATCAGGTGAACCAGGATAGTTCCTAGCAAGGTAAGATAGAATGGGATTGTTGAAAGGATGAACAGAACATTGAATGAGCGAGCAAGAAGTATGAGACTACATGCTAGGTTGCCAAAAACATTTTGGGAAGATGCAGTGAGCACAGTAGCTTACTTGATAAATAGAGGTCCTTCAGTTCCTTTAGATTTTAAGATGTTAGAAGAGATTTAGTCAGGTAAGGAGGTCAAGCTTACTTACTTGCGGACTTGTGGGTGCACTACCTATATTCATGTTGATCTAGAGAAGACAGACAAGTTTGATGCAAGGGCTTTGAAGAGCTATTTCATTGGGTATGGTTTGGATTAGTTTGGATACAAATTTTGGGATGAAAAGAATAGGAAGATCTTGAGACATTGTAATGTGACATTTGATGAGAATGTCCTATATAAAGACAAGTTTGGGGTGCAATCTGAAGATGCAGAAGAGTGGGAGTTGAGGTTCAGTTGTTAGAAAATCTAGAAAATATTATTGCAGATCTAGAACAGCAGCCAATCATGGCTGAACTAATGTTGAGGAGATCTACCAGGGTTATCAAGCCACCCGAAAGGTATTCACCATCCTTACATTATTTGTTGTTGACTAATGGAGGAGAACTAGAATCTTTTGATGAGGCTTTATATGTGAAGGATTCAATCAAATGGGAGTAAGCCATGGATGATGAGATATGGTCATTTGAGAAGAATGATACTTAGGAGTTAACTGAGTTGCCTGCAAGGAAGAAAGCTTTATTGAATAAGTGGGTCTATAGGATAAAGAATGAAATTGATGGTATAGTTAGGTTCAATGCTCGATTGGTAGTTAAGAGATATTCACAAAAGAAAGGTATTGACTACACTAAAATATTCTCTCCTATTATGAAGTTAACTACAATAAGAATTTTGTTGAGTATTGTTGCAGCACAGAACTTGCATCTTGAATAGATGGATGTAAAAACAACATTTTTGCATAGGAATCTGGAGGAAAAAATTTACATACAGTAACCTGAGGGATATAAGGTTCTTGGTAAGGAACACATAGTGTGTAAGCTCAAAAGGAGTTTGTATGGATTGAAGTAGGCTCTAAGATAGTGGTACAAGAAGTTTGACTCCTTCATGTTCAGAAACGGTTATCACAGGAGTGAAAAGGATCAGTTTTGTTACATCAAGAAGTTTACTGAGTCCTTTGTTATTTTAATTATGTATGTGGATTATATGTTGATTGCAGGTTCAAGTATGGAGGAGATAAATACTCTTAAAGGGAGACTGTCATCAGAGTTTGAAATGAAAGATTTAGGAGCAAAAATGCAGATTTTAGGGATGAGGATTTCCCGAGACCGGTCTGCTAGAATTCTAAATTTATCCAAGGAGCAATACATTGAGAAGGTGTTGTCTAGGTTCAAAGTTGATGATGTTAAGCCCAGGAGCACGCCTTTGGCTAACGTTCTCAAATTGTTAAAGGAGTAATCACCCAAGACAGTTGAGGAACGTGAGCATATGACAAAAGTGCCTAATGCTTCTATAGTTGGGAGTCTGATGTATGCTATGGTTTGCACTAGGCCTAATATAGCACATGCAGTGGGAGCTATAAGCATACATGTCAGATATAGGGAAAGACCATTGGGAAGTTGTGAAGTGGCTTTTGAGATACTTGAAAGGAACAGTTAACACCTCACTTTGTTATGGGAATGGCAAGGTAGTACTGGAGGGTTTTGTTGATGCTAATCTTAGTGGAGATGTGGATTCAAGCAAGAGTACATCTAGGTATGTCTACACTATAGATGGGATAGTAGTGAGTTTGATGTTTAAACTCTAGAAGTGTGTCTCTATGTCATCTACAGAGGCTGAATATGTTACAATAGCTGAAGTTGGTAAGGAGATGATATGGTTGACTAATTACTTAGAAGAGTTGGCCAAGAACTAGCATGACAAGGTTCTCTTCACTGATAGTCAGAGTGCCATATAACTGGTGAAGAATCCAGTCTATTATTTTAGAACTAAACACATCCGACGCAGGTACCACTTCACTGGCAGTTTGGTGGAAAAAGGTGAGATGTGTTTGAAGAAGATTGATGGTGCTAAGAATCTGGCAGACATGTTGACTAAAGATGTGGATGCTGGGAAACTGAGACTGTACAAGACCTCAGTTGGTCTTCTACCATAGCGTGGGAGATGTTGCAGCTAGGTGGGTTGGATACATTGGCATGGAGAATGAAGATGGTTGGGTTGACTGGATCAGTCCACAAGTGGGAGAATTGTTGAGATATGGAGCTTGATAAAATATACTAGACTTTACACCAAGCCCACGTTTGTGGATCCAACTCCATGCTGAGTTGGCCGAAGGGTGTGGGGGGAGGGGCCCCCCAATCGAAGGTGGGGGTTCGGGGGCAAAATATTGTTATGCTTTTAGTATTCTATTCTCCTAGTGTATCGTATTATTGAAAAACATTTCACAATGAATAAAAAACCATAGCCGCCCATAGACGTAGTCATTTTTTAGTGAACCACGTAAATTTGTGTATTCGTTTATTTTCTGCACTATTCTTTGATTATTGTGATTGATCATCCATAACAATCTGCACATGATATTTTTGTCACAACTTTTTTAGTGGCCCGTTTTTTGAAAATCTAAATTCGTAATGTGCCACTTTCTTTCTTGTCATGCTAATTTTCATTTTCAAAGATTAATTTAATTCGCAATTAGGGATGGCAAAAGAGTCCAAACTCGGCCTGACTCAACCTGAAGTCATTTATCTAAGCTCCAGTTGACCAGACCTTAAGTCAACCTCGAGCCCAGGTGGTAGGTATAGTACAAAAATTACCATACCAGTTGACTAAAACTCTAACAATGATTAACTCATGGCATCACTGATACTCCTACGAAATTTATCATTGTTAAATAATTTTTTCTAACTCTTTTTTGAAAATTTAATGAACTTGCATTAACTATAGTAGAACTATTACAACATTAAATGTTTTCAAATAGAAACCTTACATTTAGCTTCTAGTGCAAGTTACAAAAGATAAAGAATGGAGGAAGGAAATGGGCAATTAAAATATTTTACAGATGCCATTTCCTTTTGATATCAGTTGTGCGGTGGCATTCCATGGTTTTGGCGATATCACTGTTCGAAACCAATTTATGCATCAATCTGCAACTAAATATTTATCTTCACCAATGCCTTTGTAAATTTTGTTATTCCTTTCTTTCAACAGAGAAAAGATGGTAGTTAGAAAAGCACTCTGATAAAGATTATGTTCGGTTGACCAAGCTTTGAGATTGAAATAATCCTCTTTAAATGTGATCCCAACCCTATGCTTGACTCTCAATTTTTAACATAAGTTGAACGCATCCCCATACCACTTTGGAGAAAGTACAAGTAAAGAAAAGATGGTTCCAATCTTCCTTAAGCTCTCAACAAAATTCACAAATTGAGCTATGTTGGCTATACCATTTGTTTTTTATCAGTAACCTATTTTTTATCATAATCCATGTGATTATAGAAGCTTTTAGGTTGAGAGAATTTGTAAGGCTCCAAATTGTACCCTAGTTGGAATGTTACATGTTCATGAAAGTACATGTATGATAGGTGTTAAAAATTGTGATATGATTGAGAATTGCATATGACTTAAATTTTGGTTTAATGGATTATACTTAATGAATTGGAATTAATTAACACTATTAGAGAATTGAGGCAATAAATTGTACATTTGGACTAGGAAAATTATCAAGTGGTAAGATAGGTTGATACATGAAAATTGGAATGACTAAGTCTATGAGTTAGTAACATTTTACATAGTTGATGCATTGACATTTGGCAACATTAGTTGAGTGACAAGTGGCCTAATTGAATTATGACATTTGGCAGTCACACATGAAGACATGTAGATGGCTTAATTGAGGGACAAGTAGCTTACCTTCATGGTGACATATGGCTTGATTAAATCAAGAGCACCTATCATTGAAAGAGTTAGGCAGGTGGTGAAGCATCCCTTATTCTTGATGTTTCTACCTTCTCTCTTCACTTTGCTCCTCTAAACTGAAACTCTTCTACTCTCTCATAAACTTCTGGAATTTTGCTACAATTTGAAGCATCATCACTTAACATCTTTATAAGTTATTGTATCAGAAAGTAGGTTTTGTTATATTCTGTGTTATTGTTTTATTGGTGTTGAAATTTGCACCTTAGTCTAGGAGCTGTGTTTGATTGCTTGGAAGACTAGTTATCTTACTTCTTTGAAGTTGTTCTTTGAAGTTAAGAAGGTAAGGGAATGTTAAAACTTGATTTCATGTTATAATATGAAAAGTTCAATACTTGAATTGAATAGAATATGTTAAAATGATGATAAATGAATGCTGGAAAAATGATCCTTGTATGATAAATTCTGGTTTGGTTTTGATGTGTGGAAGATATTGATTTGAAGGTTACTTAATGAACGATTTTTGAATTGGTTTTGTGAAATATCTTGAGCTATAGGGCTCGGATTGAAGCGATTCTTGTTTTAAATTAAACTAGAGACATAGACCTACAAGTTATATGAAGGTGCCGAGCTGTAATTTTACCTCTAAGATTTTATAATTCTGACATGAAGTCGGTAGAGTGTTAGTTTTGACTGTTTTCTTAAGATAGTATTTTGAGCATAACTTTCTCATTTCTAATCCGAATTGAGCGATTTCAGTGGCGTTAGAATCGTTAGATCAGGAGGAATAAATGTCATTAAGAAGCCAATCAGTTTTTCCAATTGCAAGTTCCCCTAATTGTGGTTGGTTGTTGTCGGTTTTGGGTCTACTATGCTTGTGTGTCTCCGAATGTTGGGCCTCGGAGACGGGGTCCAACAGGATCTCTCTCGGGAGGAGACATCAAATTGTTTATGGTGAATGTTCCATTCAGGGGGAGATTTTAAGGTATATGTGTAACTATTCTTCGTATTTTTTGGCATCTTTTTGCCTCAAGGGGGAAAATTTTGGATAATTAAATAATTTTGATGCTCTTTGGAATTTGATGTTTGATTAAGAGGGAGCATTGCGAATTTCGTCTTTATATGTCCAATTATGATTATTTATGTGGGGTTTCATGTTTGTGACAAAAATACCAAAAAGGGGAAGATTGTTAAGATATATTATATATATCTTTATTTAGTTTTGGCATTTTAATTGGATACATAGGACATGTTGATATTGGAATTATTATATGGTTGAAAAAACGAATAAATTAGATGGATTCGTATTTGGGTTGTTGCTATTGCGGAAAATATTAAGTTGTTGAAGTGGTGGTGTTGTCGTGGAACTCCTTTTAATTTTGTGGATTATGCATATCTCCTAATTAACTTCGAAAGTCTATCAAAGGTACGGTGACTAAATCAAGCGGGAGCGTGTGTGCATTTAAGAGATGGTGCCTTCTATGGTGTTGCGTGTGTGGAGCAAATTGATTGGTGAATTAACATAGTGGGTGTATTGGTTTTAATGTGGAGTCACGTGTACAAAGATAATGATTTTCCAGTTGTACAAGTTCTATTGGTGGAACCAAGTTTTAGGTTTATAGCAAATAGTGTTCTCTGATTGTGTACTGTTCACAGTTTTTGGGGGCTGCGCAGATGTGGTTTCGAGAAACCAAGTATTGTGTTATTTGATGATTGATTTGATTGGCTTTGGTATGTGCGTGAATCATTGATTTATTGGAGGTTTCATATGTCTCTGAAATAAATTTTGCTAGGCTACGCAATCGTTCTTTTGGTGCTGAATTTCTGCAGTCTACATTAATTATCTGTGGGCAGTGGACTGTGTAATTTTCTTGGAAACTTTGGGCAGTATGAGCAACAACGTGGTTTGTGCCACGGAAGAATTAACTATGGCGAAAACTTTCAGTTGAGTTATTTTGATAAGATAAATTCATAGGGAAGTCTTTTTTGTCTCAAGTATTTCTGTTATTTAATTTTCAGTTGATCAAATACTTGAGTTATTTTATTTATTATTGTTTTGAGTGAAAGTAGTTAGCCAAATCCTCTGTCGAGGTTAGTACGAGCCGGTCTTACTATTGGATTGATTGAGAAAATCCTCTGTTGAGGTTAGTACGAAGCGGTCATACTATTGGGTGTGAAATTCTTTCACGGAAAATG
>JANITW010000008.1:62970590-62981457 GCA_027564335.1 Erythroxylum williamsii
TTTTGATGACTTTAAAGATTAGTTTTGGTTATGAAAGTTTAAGTGGATGAGATGATTGAAATGGAGTTGAAAAGCATAAAATAGAAAGTGAAAGTGTGAAATTTTGAAGAAAATAGAAAGTCTGACTTGAAAGTTGACTTTTTGATTTAGGCAGAATTTGAGGAAATGATCTTCATGAAATTTGTAGATTATGTTGCGAGCTTTCTGTAGTCATAAAGTTTGACGGTTTTTGATATCGGAATCAAAAGTTATGAGTTTTCGAAGTTAAATGTATTTGGCGTTGTTTTGGAAAAAAAAAACTATGAAGTATATATTTGTGTGTATTGTGCATTGAGACTGACTGCCATACTGATGGGATTTGAATTAGAGTAAATGGTTTACGTGAAAGTTATAGAGATTGTGAATAGTTTTAAAATGATGTATAATATGCGATTCTTGGATGTGGAGGTTGAAAGATGTGAAATTGTGAAATTTGAATGTTGGTTTGTATGGAAATTTCCGGGCAGTAGATTCGATTTGGATTTTGACTCTTATTGATGTAGAATTTGTTCATATGGTCTTAATGAAATTGTAGCTCATGTTTCTAGCTTTCTAACGCCATAAAGTATGCAATCTTTCGATATCGGGGCAAGAAGTTATGATAATATGAAGTTTGGATATCGCTTAGGTGATTGCTAATAGGACAGAAACTTTGATTGAAAAATGGACTTAGCTAGAGTTTGAAGTTGCTTTGGAGTTCTTCTTGAACATTGTAGAAATTGTTTTTATCTTTCTATTGATATAAAGCTTGAAAATATTGGACAAGGGAGAAAAAAGTTATGATTGTTAGAAGTTCTTGTGCTGTTTAGTGTGAAGCCAATTGACTAGTCACTTTGTGTGGAGTTTTTGACCCATTTAAAGTCGATCTGATTTTTAATGTCTTCATGAAAGTTGTAGATAATTCGTTAACCTTTCCATAGACACTAAGTTTTCTAAATTTGGAGTTCTGGGTCAAAAGTTATGGTGGTTATAAGTTTCAGTACTGTTTGTAGAGAGCTAGTCGATCGGTCTTGGAGTAAACTTTTGGTTTCCTTAGTGGCCGAGCTTGTCTTGGAGTCCTTCTTGAAAAATGTAGATTTTTCTCTTAGCTTTCCAACGAATCAAACCGTCTCGAATTTGGAGTTCTGAGTAGAAAGTTATGATCTTTCCAAGTGAAAGCGTTCAGGAGCAAAATTTCTGCTCATCGTCATCTTCGTCTGTGATGACGTCATCTTCATCTGTGATGACGTCATCGTCATCAGCATCGTCTGCTTTTATTTTGGCCCCTCTTCCTTCTTTTGGCCATAACATTTTGTGTAGATTTCCGATTGACTCCATTTTCAAAGCGATGGATTCCTAAGAAAATTTTCTATCTTTCTACACCTGATTTATCAATTTTGCTTTTAAATTGAAAAAGGTGTTTTAAAACAAAGTATGGCGATCGGTTGATAAAATCTGAATATGCTTCACTTATTTTGAAATATCTTGAGCTATAGGGCTCGGATCGAGGTGATTCTTGTTTTAAATTAAACTAGAGGCATAGATCTACAAGTTATATGAAGGTGCCGAGCCGTAATTTTACCTCTAAGATTTTATAATTTTGACATGAAGTCGGTAGAGTGTCAGTTTTGACTATTTTCTTAAGATAGTATTTTGAGCATAACTTTCTCATTTCTAATCCGAATTGAGCGATTTCAGTGGTGTTAGAATCGTTAGATCAGGAGAAATAAATGTCATTAAGAAGCCAATCAGTAATTCCAATTACAAGTTCCCTAAATTGTGGTCGGTTGTTGTCGGTTTTAGGTCTACTATGCTTGTGCGTCTCCGAATGTTGGGCATCGGAGACGGGGTCCAACATTTTGGACATGAATTTAATGTGTACTTGAGGCATGAATAAGGTGGAATTGATGAAATATGGTGAAGGGGTTTTGAAGGTGTATGGAGGAGTTAAGTTTTGGAAGCAGTTTGAAGGTTGTGGGTGAGTGAACCTTCAGTTCACTCATCCTACAATAGTGGGAATTATAAGGCATATTCCTACGGTCGTGGAAAAGGGTCAAGAAAGTGAAAAACTTGGGTTTGCATAATTATTGACATATATAAGGTTAGGGCACTTAATAATGGTTTAATTGAACTTAATTGAGATTAAAAATGAACCTAGGTGATGTAAGATTAATTGAGTAGAAGTTAATCTAGTTATGGACTATTAATTGAGGTAATAACTTAAAGAATGTGTGATTAGTTAATAATGTGTCTACTGTTAAAATGTATGGTATGTTCAAAGGGTTTTATGTGATGTGAATTGGATATGGATGTTTGTGAATTGGGAATTTCTATGATGTTATGTAATATGTAATGACTTAATGTTTCATTGATATATTGATGCAAATTCTTATGTTTATAATGCACATTGAGTTTGATCAAGAGGAAGTGAACATGTTCAATTTCAGAAAAATGAAATAAAGACATATGTTATACACTACATTATTTGTTTGTGATTTTGAAATCTAAAATAGATTGTTTTAAAATTGTTAAGTCCTAGTCATAGGTAAATAGGCATATCTAGAAGGGTCTATAGTTGTTCCTATGACACTAAGGTGTCTCCTGATATTGACACTTCAGTGTCTTCTGATATCAACACTTCAGTGTCTCCTGATATTTGACACAACAATGTCTTCTAATACTAAGAAAGAAATCTCTCCTATTCTATGATACCAATTATGGTATCATTTGCTCTAGTCCTGTTACCACTTACATAAAAAGGATTAGTAGGCTAACCTGGTTTGTATTTTCATACCTAATTGATTCTCTTATAAACAAGTAGTGATCTGAAATACTATAAATTTTGATATGATATATGATGAATTCCAATCTGATACAAGTTTTGATCTATTTTGGAACAATTATGTTTTGTTTTGAGACTTGTGCATTTTGTTCTGAAGCAATGACATTCCGTTCTAATATTTATATGCTTTTTTTTTCTGTATTGATAAATCATAAATTATTTTGAGACACTTAATATTTGGGTTGCTTTTGAATATAAATAACTAAACACTGCTTATGATGTGACTAGATTCTAAACATATGAGCGTTAGACAACTGTTAGAAACAATCACCATTACGTATCCTATTTAATTATTCCCTACTAAGCTATATGCTTAGCACGGTAGTTTTGCCTTCATGTAGGTTCTCATAAGAAGGTTTAAAGATTGGGACAAAGATAACCGTAGTGGACAACAAGAATGCGCTTTGTTTTGGAAATGTTTAATTTGTTTTTGTGATATATTTAATGTAATGAGACATATTGGAATTTTTATTTTGTGTGTATATGGCTTGTAATAACTATAGCATATGTCATAATTTGATTTATGGTATCTATTTTGATAAGTTCAACTTGTATGATGTATATTATATTTTGATTATAAAATATCCAGTAATGGATTGTAATGCTTGTTTTGGAAATGTTTAGTTTGTTTTTGTGATATATTTAATGTAATGAGACATATTGGAATATGTATTTTGTGTGTGTGTGGTTTGTAATAACTATAACACATATCAGAATTGGATTTATGGTATGTATTTTGATAAGTTCAACTTGTATGATGTATATTATGTTTTGATTATAAAATATCTCCTAATGGATTGTAATGCTTGTTTGCTTGAGTGTTTGGAAATGCATTTAAGGGATTGTTGGTATGTTTTGGATTATTTTGGTTATATTTTATATAGCATTTGTATATCATCCTAGGGGATATGTAGGTGTTACAAAATTTTTCCAAGGGATTGTATGCCAAGCAACTTAAAAAGATCCGTTATTGAGGATTAAAAGGCATTAAGCATTTGAGAAGTAACCCTTCAAATTAAGGGCGCAGATGATGATATCTTCATTGCTTATATGATTGAGGATAGGAAGATGGTCAACTAAAGCATGAAAACCATGAAAATTACCATACTAGCCACCCGAGTGGTAGGGTCTAGATGGTAGGGCTCAAACTCGAGCTTAAGCTGCCAGGGCCCATTGACTCAAAATGACATCGTTTTGATTTTTTTAAAAAATAAAAATAAAATCAGGCCTAGTCAGCCTAGGTTCAAAATGACAGGGTTAGGTTAGGCTAAAGTTAGCCTATTGTCATCATTATTCATAATTAGCCCCACTTTATCAAAAATGTATTTAGAAATTTAATTCGATATATCTTTTTAAACTCCAAATCAAGGTTAATAAATACTTTTGATTATAATTTTTTCAGTATATCCTTCTTTCTTATAATTTGTTATTTTATTAACTTTAGTCTTCTTGTTAAATAAGGTTTTTTTTACTGGAGCTTCGTTTCCTACTAATTTTACAATTAATACCGAAAGACTAAAAGTAACATTCATTCTTACTTATTTTTTTAATAAAATTTCCCTTAAACTTGTTTTCTTCTTCTTCGAAACAAGATCTCTTTCTTTAACTTAATAACCTTATTTTAAAGCTTAGATAATCTTGATTTGCAAAATCAATTACTTGTTTTATGCTAAAAACCGCAAGTATATGGGTCGTTACTTGTAGTAAAAAGTAGATATAGGCCTATGAAGATTGTGTTTAGGCACCACTTAATTCAGGTGGTGCTTTGTTTAAAACTTAAATTTAAATATTAAACTGAAAAGTAAATTAAATTAACAAACTAACAACAATCGAATAATGTAATAACAGAAATTTGTAAAGAGAATTAATCAAGTTATAGGAGAGCTGATTTTACCTATCATTAATGCTAATTTGCCCTTTTATGTGTTTATGGGTGTCAGTTATAGACGATCGTAGAATTGATTACTCTCTCTCGAGTTATAATTGTTCCCTAAATTGTAAACCCTAATCAAATTATAGAATTGCAATCTCTCAATTTACACATTACCATCAATTGGATCTTTCTCCATGAAATTATCAACTAGATTGATTAACTAGTCAATTAGGTCACTTAACTCTCGTTAATCAAATCTAATCATTTTTATTTGATTCACCCTCTGGATTTATTACCAAGATATAAAAGTACATCAATCAATCATAACACCTAACTCAAGTAAACACAAATAATATAGATCAGCATTAAAGATAAGCAAGATCCTAAAGGTAAAGTTAGAACATCATTAACAACTCAAAATCCATAACCATACAACTCATCTCAATCTTACACATTTAAATTAATGAAAAAGTAAATGGGGAAGAAATGAAACTCAGGTTGGATGATTTGGGAGAGCAGCAGCATCGAGAGATCACTTATTTCGGGAAGCTTCGGCGTCAGAACCCTCTTCTTCTTTCTTTTCTTTTTTTCTCTCTCTCTTCTTTCTCCCTCTCTTTTGGGTTTCCAAATGTAAGCAGAATCTAGATTCCCCTTTTAAGGTTATATCATAATCATTTTATAGGCTTTTCCAATTAAGGTAACCTTAGTGTCTTTTTGGGTCTAAAATGTCTGAGATGTCTCGACAAAAACTTGAATCCAAAAGTGACTCCGTGTGGCCGATCGTGGCTTAGTTATTTGTTCTCTATCACGATTGTGGTAGATCCCCTAAGATTGTGGCCTTATGATTGAGTTTTGTTCACAATCATGGCAAATTTGCAACGATCATGGCCCTATGTTGGTGCTTCTATGGACTTGTGGTTTGGTTTGGTTCTCGTCCGAAACTCTTCTGAATGCCTTAAAATACTAACAAATTCATCATGGCACCTTATATATATATATATTTGAAGCTCTAAAACATGTTCTCACCCAAAGAACACTTAACACACAAATGTTTATGAACTAACACAATTCTTAAGCTAAACACACATTAAACAATCAACTTAACCACTAAAAACATACCAAAATAACCTATAAAAATACAATACAATCTACACCTATCAATATACCCACGGTTATATGAGCTAGCTTTATAAGGTTTTTCTTTGGTAGGACGGTTTTTGTTGTTCTCAGTTGTTTGTGTTGTTGTGATGTAGCTTCCTCATGTATTTTGCTTAAGTTTACTTTTGGTTGGTTAGAAATTACTGCTCAAGTAGTATCTACTGAAGTACATAACATTTCTAATTTTTATAAAATCTTTTGAATTACCAATATAAAATATACCCACACTTAAACTTTTGTTGTCCTCAAGAAAAGATCAAATATGACCAATAAGATTCTATCACTTCATTTTCACAAAGATTAAAACATGCAATCCCTTAAACATTGGCTAACTCAAGTGTCAAGTTACTACACATATAATGATTAATTTTCATTAGTGCACATAAGTAAACTCAACCCATGAAGCCATCACTCAAAGATAAGTATAAATTTAAAATGGACCTTCCTTACAAATTTCACTCATTTCTCTCAAGTGTTTGATGGTTAGTGTTTTGCTCAAACTTCCTCTAGGAAACCACAATATCATAGGCTTACTAATACACCAATTCTTCTCAACAATGATTACATACTAGGATAGATCTATTGGATACACTACTCTCCCAGGACACGTACCCAATGTCCTAGGTCACATCGAGACACGCATCTCATAAGGGTGGTGTGCTCACACCAGTCAGTCACCAAAATCAAACTCCTTCCTTCAACTTCAGAACAGATTTGGGAAATCTTAAGATCAATATTTCAACATGCCTTCTTCATAAAAATTGTATCTTAATGTCTCTAGTTTATTTTGAATTAAAAATAACCTTATTCGGAATTTTACAGATTAAGATATCATCAAAATATCGAAGTATATTTAGTGCAATATCCAATTCTTACTCTTCAGAAATGTTTTGGTACAAAAAGCATAACTTTCTCTAAGGGTGTCAGATTAAGGTCACTCTAGGACCGTTTTGAAGAAGACTTCTCTATCTACAACATCTATGAAGACTCTAATTTTAAACAATTCAGGAAAAAGTGTTTGTTGCGGCAAACTTTAAAGTTGAAGAACAAAACCATTTAGGAAAATTTCACCATGGCCAACTCTTAGGTTTGCCATAGCGAATTTACCCTTCTGGAGCCATGGCATATTTTTTGGGTTTGCCACGACGAACTCTAAAAATCAGACAGAAAAACTGTTAAGGAGAGTTCTGCAGACTGCCAACACCCATTATCATGTAACTTTTTCATAAGAAGACCAAATCTTACATACTATATACCATTAGAAAGCTAAAAGGATAAGCTACAATGAAGACAACTATGTCTAATTCTGACTTGATCAAGATTGTTTTCCCCCTAAAGTCAAAGCACACTTTTTACTCCTATGGAAAACTTGAAAAACGCAACATCTAAACTTTGAGAAATCATGAGCAAGACACAATCATTTTTCATTAACGTCATAAGATGAAAGTTTTACAAATTTTTAATAGGTATTTTAGGCCATATTACATTATAAACCAAAAATACAAAGTTTACATAAACTAGAATTGCTGAAAATGAAACTAAAGCCTTGTTTTACATAATCTAGCTTCAAAACAAAATTTGCAAATTGAAGTGATGCCTTGACTCTCGACTCTCGACTCGATCACTCGATATCTTGCTCATCACCTAAAGAGGGGAAGGAACAGGGGGTAAGCTTTCAAGCTCGTGGATAACAATTTTATAACCGGTAACAAGCAAAACCATCATAAAAATTCATATGGAATCATAAAGCACATATTTTCCAAATTCTCATTCATCAAGCAATTTGTAAGCAATATAATTCATGCATTAAACAAGTTTCTCAACACAGAGAACATCAAAATGGTATGGTACTATCACAATCCCACTTAATGGTGTTGCATGGTCGTGAACTTATAGGAGTTCGTAATGGAGTCTATGTCACTAATGGGTAGGCAGAACAAGTCTTTTGTCAAAGTGCACTTGACTTAACTTAGGGGACCACCACAAACCCACATAACATGTATTTTATATCTTGTAAACTTGTTGCCCAAAGACAACAACATAAAAGATAAATTGTGGTATCTTTCTTAATGAAATATCTTGCAAGAATTCTAAGTGAACTTGAATCAAAATTTAGAGCTAAGAGAGGATGCATAGTTTCAGTGGAGATGCTTCAATGAGGGCTACGGAAACTTCTTGCAAGTTTATCACCTAAGTTGCTAGGTGTTATAATCTTGGAGGAACATATGTCACCAATGCATTTATCACATTTGTCGTCCCTTTAATCTACCAAATGTCAACAACCTATTAGGCCATTTTTCACTTAATCAATGTTGCCAAATGTCATTCAATTATACTGCCATTTATCCCTTATTTACTCATGCCATATGTCACTAAATGTATAGTTGTCGTCATCTCATGTACCAACTTATCTTGCCACTTGACATTTTCCATATACATACATACATTTTAATACATCAATTTTCTAATGGTATCAATTAATTCCAATTCACTAAGTAGGATCTATTAAACCAACATTCAAGTCATCTGCAATTCTCAATCATCTCACAATTTTTAACACCTTTCATACATGTACTTTCATAAACATGTAACATTCCAACTAGGGTACAATCTGGGGCCTTATGGTTACCTTTTAAGGGAAAGGGTGAATGAGCGATTGGACTATTAGACCTAATATATTCAGATGTATGTGGTCCGATGTCCATCCATGCCACAACTGGTTTTCTTTACTTCATTACCTTTATCAATGACTATTCTTGATATGGGAATATGTATCTGATGAGATACAAATCTGATGCATTTAAAAAGTTCAAACAATTCAGAAATGAAGTAGAAAACCAACTTGAGAAAGGTATCAAGACATTATAATCCGATTGAGGTGGGAATACTTAAAACAATAATTTTTATATTATCTTAGAGATAATGAGATTTTATCTCAATGAACTCCACCTTACATACCACAACACACTGGTTTAGCCAAAAGGAGAAATCAAACCTTATTAGACATTGTACAATCGATGATGGGCTTTGCAAATTTATCAAAATCATTTTGGGGATATGCACTCGAGACAACTATTTATTTACTAAACAAAGTTTCATGAAAGATAGTTAATGTTACTCCATATGAGATGTGGACTAACAAAAGCCCCTATCTTTCTCATTAGCAAGTTTGGGGTTGTCTAGAATATGTGAAGTGAATATAGTCAGATAAGCCTAATGTGAAGTCTAACAAGTGTTTGTTCATAGGGTGTCCTAAAGAAACAATAGGATATCAATTTTATCTTGCTGAGGAACAAAAAGTGCTTGCTTTAAAGCTTGTTGTCTTTTTAGAGAAAGAGTTTCCTTTAAAATAAGATAGAGGGAGCAAAATATGAATAGGTTCAAGATGCTCAAACAAATGCAAAACAACTACTTGAACCTGAGGCTGTGACTCATATAGAACAAGTAATAGTTCAACCTTCTTCAACACAAGAAGTTTGTAGGTGACTTAGGATACGCTTTGTTTCCAAGAGATATGGATTTCTCGTGATTGAATAGAATGATGTATTGCTCATAAAAGATAATGAGAGGTTCTAAAGAGTTCAAAGTATGCGAAATGGATTAGCGCCATGAAAGCATAAATGGATTCCATATATGAAAACGAAGTATAGACTTTGGTTGAGACACCGAAAGGAATAAAACCCATAGGGTGTAAAAGGGTTTTCAATGACATGGATGGTAATGCAATTACTTATAAAGTAAGTCTTATGGACAACAGTTTCTGTCAAAGATAAGGAATTCACAATGATGAGACCTTCAGCCTAGTAGCAATGCTTAAATCCATTAGGATACTCCTAGACATTGCCACATATTATGGTTACAAGATATGGTAAATGGATGTGAAGATTAGCCGAGGATGTGTATATGACACAACCAGAGGGCTTGGATTGAAACAAGCATCCAGGAGTTGGAATATCCACTTTGATAAGATAATCAAAGAGTTTGGTTTCTCACAAAATCTGGATGAACCCTATGTGTATAAAAAGGCTAGTAGGAGTGCAATCATATTCCTTATGCTATATGTTGATGACATATTATTACTAGAAAACAATGTCTCTATGCTACAATCTATGAAGATTTGGTTGTCCAAACAATTTGCCATGAAAAAGCTCGACGAAGTAACTTATATCCTTAGGATAAAGATCTATAGAGATAGATCGAAAAGGTTGCTTAGTCTTTCATAATCAACATACATAGACTAGATGTTAAAGAGGTTTAGCATGGAGTAGTCCAAGAGAGGGTATCTTCCTATGACTCATGGAATAACATTCTCGAAATCTATATGTCCTAAGACCACTAACGGATTCAACATTTTTAAAAAAAACTGAACAAGACCCTCTCTTGAAGTTTGTCGTGCCACCACCATCAATGTGATTTGTGAAAGATTCTATGAAGAGGGGCGTTTCAAAATTTTTCTTTCACATAGAGGTGATTAGACATTAACCCTACAAGGTTTCGAACAAATTCCAGGGACAGATCAATACCAATAGGGACATGGAGAGCCGTGATGGGCTTTTCAGTGACATCGGTAGTTATTGAATTGGGATCTTCCTTAAAAAATTTAGAAGCGATGGTCCCATCACCTTCAATGACAGCTTTGTATAGTGGTAAGTAACGATCAACACGAGAACATAAGGCAAGGCTAGCATGTCTGACTGTTTTTCTTGATGTTTTGTTCTTCCATCACATCTGCTTTTTATATCGACAAATAATATTTATTCCGCGACAGGATTTAGGGATGTTTTAGCAAATGCATGTATGACCGTTTGATCAATAATTTAATTCAATTGTTGCTATAGGGAATGAGTTTTTGAGGCTTATGAACAGTATATATATATATATATAATAAAAGAAAAGAAAATCCAATTATTTTTTAGTATATTTGATAGCTGCTACCTCTTTTATGGAATTAGTAAATATTGGTTCTAACTAATTTT
>JANITW010000008.1:63071677-63085498 GCA_027564335.1 Erythroxylum williamsii
GAAGTCCTCTTCGAAAGCATACTTAAATGACCTTAACCTAAGATCCACAACAAAATTTATGCCTCTTACCCCAAAATCTATCCAATTGTATCCTTATTGTCCATATTCTGACTCTTTACTTACTACATTCAACATCTTCTGTTGGTTTATCATTTCTAGTTTAGTTACTCATCATTTCCCCATCGTTCTTGATTCCATTTCAACTCAATATCATCCATAAACAAATTATAGTCTATGATTGATCATCAACTTCATTTCCACTTTCATTTCACTTCTAACTATCACCTTAATTCTTCCCATTTCAAGATACCACATTACTCCCTTTCTTTCGCTCTAGACTTATTTTAGTTCATTCATATAACAACTACCCAAAACTTTATATGATTAAGCATTAAAATAGAACATGTGCATATCATCTCTTCATGAAATTTCTACATTCTTTTTACATCATCATAATGATCTTTCTAACTCAAATCATCTCAACAACTTATGAAATATTGGTCATCATGAACACAAAAACAAGACATCAGTGTATTCACTTCCTTACCCACATTCTAGCATGTATAAAACACCATTTACTCTATTAATCCAACATTATATCATTCCATAATTTATTACCCATCAAAACACAAAAGCAAGACATGGATATGTTCATTTTTACCCATGTTACACATATATTTTCAATACCTTTTTCATGATCATTCCTTCTCTTAAACTATCATCAAATATGCTTCATTTAACAAAGCCATGAAGATTAATATGTTACTTACTTGATTTACCGAAAGCTTCTTCAAGAGTCTCCAAGAACCCTAGCTCCTTCAACATACACGATCATCAACTTTTAAGGTTCAATAGGTTGGGTCCTTTGGCAACAAGAAGAAGATAGCAAGGTATTTAAGTGACTAGTGATGGAAGAAAGCAAGGTTCAACTTTGATGCTTGGAGAAGAGCGTATCGTGAGAAGGAGAGGAAGACGAAGAAAATGAAGATGATGAAGATGAGAGAAGCTAATGAAGAGAGGCGTAAATAGTAAGTGAAAGACCAAAATGTGGGTCTTTCACTTAATAAAAATGTCATTTAAAACAAAGTGTCACTTGCCACATGTCACCTTTTTATAATCCTCTTTTGATCTTTTAATCTACTAGTCCATTTATGTCACTTGTCACATGTCACTTTCTCGTGGTCCTCTTTTGGTCTTATAATCTACTAGTCCATTTGTTTCCTCATTTCTAATCCAGTTGTCTCTCGATTTTCCATGACACTTGTCATTAAATCCCAATGTCATTTATAAAAATTTATACTACTATTTAACTCTTATTTCATTTATTAATTGTTTTGCCACTTGGTATTTTTTTAGTCCAAAAATACCCTTAATTCTAGAAAATTCTCATATTTCACCAAAAATTCTAATTCACTACTTAAACATTCCAACTCAATTTTTAAGACATAATCTATAATTAACATTATAAACGCATTAAAACAATCATTTATACCTGAAAATTGTCTAACAAGTGCATGAACAATTTATTATAATGTGTGCACTAATTAAATTCACGTGTGTGTATGCTAATATTATGCATGAGCATGAAATGCAAGTTTCTAATCTCTCATTGCTATTTCTTAATTACAAAAATCTAGGGTTTTAACCCTTAGTATGGAAACGGAATGTTACAAGCAGTCCACCAAAAAATTAATTTGTAGTGTAGTTTTTAATGCCTCATTAATAATAACAAAACTTGATAGCGTTAAATAATATTTAATTATAGAAATAATAAAGATTAAGATTAAAAAAGAATTTCAAACGTATTTACCTATATAGAAGATGAACACAATGCAATAGACACTAGGAAGTTATTTGATTCCACTATTATTTTTAATTTTCTATTTCAGTTTTTAAAATTAGTAAAGAAGCATGCTTGATTAAGATTTTTTATTTTCTAAATATTTTGCTTCTTCTTGTGAGCATAATTCATAAAAATAAAATAAAAACAGTTGTTTTGATGTTTTACATTGGTTTTTATCATAAACTAATTTCATTAATAGTTAGACATGTTTTATTAAATTACGCACTATTATATAATTATAATAATATATGACCTTTGTAATTTAATAATCCAACAAAAAATTATAAATTTTATCTATAGAAATATATATAATAAAATAAAATATTTTAAAATAAATATGCAGATTCTTATAATTTTGTTATTTATTAATATTTCTAAAATATTGGATATTTTATTTTAAATAATAAATCTATATTTTTATAAATGAATATCATTCTGTTTGTAATTCCTTGTTTATTTATGATTTTACATTAATATTAATTATAACAATAAGTAAAAATTTGTTGTTATTAACTGATTTATCACTCTAATAAAAGTTTTGACTATTATAAGTATTTATATGAAATAAAATTTTGAATAATACATCATATTTATTATTATATAAAATAAATTACATTATTAAAAATACATAATTTATTTGATGATTATAAGTTATTTTTATTTTTATTTTTAATTAAAAATTGGTACTTATTAATATTTTTATTAATAATTAATAATTTTTGCTTTAAAAAATAAATTTTTCAATAGAAAGCGTAAAACTACAATTCAATAAACAAAAGGATATCAAAATGAAGACGAAATTGTGTTCAAGAAAAAAGCGAAAAGGCTTGTTGATATAATCCAAACAGCTTATTAATATAATCCAAAAATTCTTAATTCCGTTATAAATGAACCAAAAAATGCAAAATGAAAGAACAATAAGTTTTGGGCCTTAAGTATGAGAGAAGAAAGTGTTGCAAAACCATCCTGATTGAAACTTGAAGTCAGAGTTTTGTCTTCTGCAAGGGACCTATCCAACTTGAACAGATATTAGTTTAGGTGTGGATAGCTTAAAGATGCTTTCCTATAGTTAAGACCCTCCTTGGACACCTCGTGAGAAACTAAAAAAATCACCCTGATTGAATGACTAGTATAATAAAAAAAATAAAAAATTTTATGATTACTAATCGAATCATAGTGATTGAATGATTTGAAAAACAAAAATTATAAAATATGAAATCGTACATGATTTAAAATTCTCACTAAAATCCTTTCGAATTCCATCTCTTTTTTATATGCATCCGTGTAGCTCTTCATCCCATCTTGAGCTTCTTTAAGTCTCTGTTTCATCAATTTAATCTTTTCAACTGTAACATGTACTAACTCAGGTCCTATAAGTCTCCTCTTACCTTCTTTATCCCAACAAATAGGAGTTTTGCACCTCCTACCATAAAAAGCTTTATAAGGTGCCATCTGCATTCCTGAGTGATACAAATTATTGTCAGCAAATTCAATTAAAGGCAAATGATCATCCCATAAGCCTTTGAAATCCATAACACAATCTCTCAACATTGCCTCCAGATACTGTATTGTTCTCTCTGATTGTCCATCAGTCTGTGGATGGAAAGCCATACTAAAGTGCAACTTAGTTCGTAAAGCCTCTTGTAAGCTTTCCCAAAACCTAGAGGTGAACCTGGGATCTCTATCCGAGACTATCAAACTTGGAATCCCATGAAGTCTAATAATCTAATCTATATATTTCTTGGCCAAAGAATCTGTCTATTTAATCGGCAAGAAATGAGAAGACTTGATTAGCCTATCCACAATCACCCATATTGCATCATGCTTCCTGTTGGTTCTTAGTAATCCCATTAAGAAATCTATCGTAATCGTCTCCCATTTTCATTCAGGAATCGACAAACATTTAAGCTTGCCTGAAGGTGTTTAGTGCTCAGCTTTGACTTGCTAACATAATAAACATCTTTTAGCATACTCTACAACTTCTTTCTTCATTCTTTTCCACCATAAATGCTCCTTCAAATCTCTATACATTCTCATACTTCCTGGGTGCATTGCATAAGGCGCATTATGTGCATCATCAAGAATCTGGTCTTTTAACTCTTGCATATCAAGAATACATAATATGTTTCTTACCACCATCAATCCATCTTCCCTTACCTCTATTTCAGAAGGTTTATCACTTTTAATCTCTTCTCTAAGCCTGCTCAAATACTCATCTTGCTCCTGTAACTCCTTGATCTTCTTATTCAACATTGGCTTTACTTTAAAATTAGCCAATACACAACTAGTTTTAGCTTGTCTCAATGTCACTCTGAGTTTGGCTAATTCCTTCAACAAAGGAATATACACTATCTCCATATGTATCATAGTCGATTTTCTACTCAGTGCATCCGCTACTATATTAGCATCCCCGGGTGATAATCAATGATTAAGTTATAATCCTTTAACAATTCTAACCACCTTCTCTGTCTTAAATTCAACTCTTTCTGGCTAATCAAATACTTAAAACTCTTGTGGTTTGTAAACACCGTCGTAGTAACTCTATACAAGTAGTGTCTCTATATTTTCAACACAAAAATTATGATAGCTAACTCCAAATCATGCGTGGGATAATTGATCTCATAAGGTTTCAATTGCCTAGAAGCATAAGCAATCACCTCATCTCCTTGCATCAACACACACCCTAATCCCTTCCTCGATGCATCACTATACACTATATATCCATCATTATCCAAAGGCAAGTCAAAATCAGTGCACTCATCAATCTGTATTTAAGCTCTTCTGACATTCATTTGTCCACACAAACTTCTGATTCTTCCTTGTCAATTTGGTAAGTGGAGCTGCTATCATAGAAAAGCCCTCCAATAACCTTCTATAATATCCAGCCAAACATAAGAAACTCCTCACTTCAGCTACATTCTTAGGTGCTTCCCATTTCACAACTGCTTTTATTTTGCTCGGATCCACATGCACTACTTTTTCAAAACTATATGTCTAAAGAACACCACTTCCCTTAGCCAAAATTCACATTTATTGAACTTGGCATATAACTCTTCCTTCCTCAATGGCATTACATCCACCACTAATTGTTCCCCTCCATACGTATCTCACAGTTTCTATAGAGTTGACTAATAATAATACATTGGCTGATTGGAGTACTAACCATCAAAGGAGTATCCAATAGGCTCGATTCTCTACCATTCATAATTCTACTTGATGAAATAAATGAGTGGGTGGAACTCGAATCAACTAAAACAATAATATCCTCATCAAATAATTTAATCATATCAGTTATGACTTATGGAGCTGCCTCTGCATCATTCCTCATGATAGCAAACACTCTAGTTGGTACTTATCCCCTTAATCTCCCTGGAGGGTTTGCTTTCCTAGCCGCATCAGAACTGCCTACTTCAGTTACTATACTATGCCCTCCTATCTCAGCCCTCTTTGAAGCTTGCATCTAACTTCTCTCATATCTTGCATTTTAAGGGCATTCTCTTACCATGTGTCCTTTCTCCCTACAATTGAAACACGTTGTAGTCAATCGGTAACATTCCCCTCTATGAAACCTTCTGCAGTGATCACATTTGGGAATAGGTGGCTTATCCCCATCTCACTTCCTACTACCTCCAGTCGTTGAGGCTTGATGTGAGATTGTTTTCATTTGTCCAATCCTGTTTGCTTCACTTCTCTTCTCTTCAAACGTTGCAAGGAAAGTCCTAGCACTCCTCTCTGACATAGAAGCACTGCCTCCCCTCTTAAGTTGTTCTCTTCCATTTCTCTTTCTGTTCACCACACTCTTAATGTTCTCCACATTTCCCACTCTCAATATTGTTTTAACCAACTATTGGAAATCGTAAAAATTTTGTGCCACCACTTTCTCTCTGATGGACAAGCGCAATCCCGTTTCAAATCTTCAAAACCTAGTTAGTTCACTCATCATTAATTCAGCTACAAGTCGGGCTAATTGCGTAAATCGACACTCATATTTGCTTACCATCATCTCCCTCTAGGTGAGACTCAAAAATTCTATTTGCTTCTGCTAGATGCACACTTCAGACAAATACTTCTTTTTATAAACATTCTAGAAGTCCTTCCATGCCAACACTGGAGGCTTCAATTGACTTCCCGGGACACTCTCACACTAATGGAGAGCATCCCCTTGTAGCAAACTCACAGCATATTCAACCTTCTCATCATCCTCATAATCCATCTGCTCTAATATCTATTCTATCTTTTTCAGCCATGTCTCAACTTCCTTGGGATTAGTAGTCCCGTAGAAATCCACTGCCCCATACTTCCTCAGTTTGTCGAACTACTTCCTTTCTTAACTAGGGCCAGAACAAAAGATTGTGGCATCTGACTCATAGCCTAGAAAAAGGCTTGAGTAAATGCCTGAAATAATCTCGGATCCAATGTTGTCACTTGTTCTTGCAGAATAGGCTCTAGACTCATCTGTGCTGTGCTCTCTCAGTAGAGTTTCAGGTGCAATTGATCTTTGCAAAACTCCTCATGTCCTTCTACGAGGCAGCATTTCACTCCTTCAATAGAAACACTAATGATTAGCTTACATTTTATCTTAATCTTATTTCCTACATATATGCATGATATGCATGTCATTCAATGCAATCAGTTAATTTAACAATGCATCCAATTTATTACATATCTAATAATGCGTGACATAACCTACTCTAAGCCTAGGACTCTTTAAAGCCTAAGCTTTGATACCACAAGATGTTGCACCCTGTTCCCTGAGTTCAAGATGTTGGACCTCGTTCTTAGAGCCCAACTATCCGAAATCAAAAAACATGAGCGGGTTTCCTTGTAGGGTTATTTCAGTAAACCCTCATTTCCTTTCCATCACTCTTTTTGGATTCAATAACAAAGGCTATCAATTTCTTTGGAAAGGTAGTGCAATATGCTAGGAATCTAAAGCTTCAAGGATCACTTTATTTGGAGGTCGAATGAAGAAGTTATGGCCAAAAGCATTCAACATGTTTATGTCCTTAATCATTTTGTACCTGTCTTGGCGCAATTGTCAATACTTTCACTAAAGATGTCGAATTGCTATCGTTTTTAGACTTTTTGAAAGAAGACTTCTAGATTTACAACTGTCATACAGAACTCAAAGTGAGATTCTGCCTCTAAAAGGGTATAATTTAAATTTACTGTAGTTGTCTCGTAATTGTCCCTTAAACGGACATAAATGTCCATTTAACAGACATTGGCTGGTCTGGCGTGTTTTCCAGACCCGAGAAGGTCCGTTTAACATAAATGCACTGAGCTGGGGAATCTTTTTCACCAAAGAAGGTCTGTTAGATGGCAAAGCCTCTCACCTGCTTCCAACATCTATTCTAACACCATATTCACTCATAATCTTCCCAAATTTAACCCTTCTAGTGTAAAAGCACTTCATATCCATTTAAATACTAAATACATCTCATTAACACTTGAATCTCAACTCCAAAGGATTCATCCCATACAATCTCCCCAACTCTAGCATGTTATTCTAATACTAGCAACAATTTCCAGTTTCAACAAAGAATATGCACATCTATCATACTCAAACTTTACAACAACATAATCATACAAAAAAAGGAACTTCTCATTCCCATTTCTAAACAAAATCAATGTTTGAACAAGCTTTACTGACGTATCACCATACAGATCAAACTTAATACAAAATACAAAAAATTCTCATGTTTGATATGCCTATAAAGCTATCTAAATTAGTCACTAATTTAGTCCAAAAGACTCCTAGCTATTTTGGAGTTTCTGAATGCCTTGCAAGGATCTCCAATCTTCCCGTTCTGCACTTGAGGAGGGAAAATGATGGGTTAGGTTATACAACTCAGAGACTAATATATTTATAGCCATTGGCAATGAGCCACATAGTCAAACATATATATGAACATTCATATAGGCATACACTTCTTATCTTAATCTAGAAATGAAAGTTCAACATTTGCAATTCCAATTCTCATTTCATAATTCAATACAGCATCACATAGAACTTATTGGATGTAATTTAACATCAAAGCATAACACTCAAATCACCTTATAACCTAGCACATCAAAATGCAAATGCACAAACAATTAACTTGAGGGTTCCGTGGAACAAATCAGAGAAACCAAAGTTTAATCCGAGAACGAAACGAGTCCACTTTTCAAATCTCGTGGGCCACATGCTGGTAGATAGGAGAAGGTTTTATGTCGTTGTGCACGTGAATACGAAACAGTTGCACTCTTGTCCAAACACAAACAACTTTCATGCTCAATTCAGTCCAATTTCATATTCTCATACTTTTTCTTTATACAAAATGCCATGACACAATTTAATGGCATAACATGATCATAGTCATAATTTAACCATATCAAAATGTCATACATCTTTCAATGCATAACATAACATAAAACACTTCATAGCAATTCACAATTTATCAATTCAAGGATATATATACACACATATGCGCATTGCCAATTTACATAATAACCATAAATATTTTACCTACCTTATAACTCTTGAAAGTCCAAACTCAAATTGGCCCTTCTTCTTACTCTTGGGTAGGTTGTTCTTGATTTCATAACACAACCAAAATTCTCATTCAATTCCAAATCAAATGGAAATCTCTCAAATTTCCATAATCACATCAAAATTAAATTAACATAAATTAAGCTCAAACTTAACCTACCCATAGTTCATCTAGGTTAGAAAACCTAAAACCTAGCTTAGAAACCCTAAGATCAAATAGGTCTCTCAATCATCTTCTTCTTCCAATCATTCCCAACACAAAACCCCTTTCTCTCTCTAAAACTCCTTCATTCTCAACACAACTCATCTCTTTGATAAAGCAAGAAGAAAAAGATGGACTTACCTTGACAAATCTCCTTCCTTCTTCTTCTTCCCATGATTTCTTCTTCCTTTCTCTTCTTTCTCCACGATTTTTCTCTCTTCTCTTCTTCTTTCATGTTTTTTTTCTTCTCTCTTCTCTTAGCTTCCATGACACCTTCCTCTCCTCTTCTAATTTTAAGAGACAATCTTAGCTTATTCTTTCAATTATACCCCTCACTTACTTGGCCTTTCCCAATCTACCCTCTTTCATTTATTTCCTTTACTAACTCCTTAAGCTAACTTAATTCTAACTAAGTCCCTATCTTTCCATCAAATTTTCAATCTTTATTCATACCTGCTAAATTAAAAACCTAACTCTAAAAATAAATAATTAATCAACAAACAAACATAAATAAATAATAAGTAATTTAGAAAAATCAGGATCCAACACAACTTGTGTTGTATTTGGTTCCACACTAGTTTAGCATATGCACAATTGAAAAAAAGATGGTTCCTATTTTCAATTGATATTCCTATTTTCAATTGATAGTTTGTTTAACACAAAAGTTGGATCAAAGCTTACATGCCATATGTTTTTGATACTTAGTCGATCTTTTATGACTAACCAGGTGATTATTGAGGTCTTAGGGCTTAGACTATTCTTCTAAAGAAGTTAGGACCATGTCACCACTTGATGTTCAACTTGGAGGATACTATAATAGGATTTGTTAATGAATAATCTCATGGTATTAGGTTTCCACACAACCTTATCCTTATTGAAGTTGTTACTAATCATTGGGCAGTATTAAATAATCTAGTTGAAATCTCTAAAGATACTACTCCATCTCCCTTCAGTAATGAATGATGAGAATTTAGCATTAAGAGGTATTTAGCTTCTAAGATGTGTTAATTCATTCCTTTGAATTAATGGACTAGATTTAGTCCAGTTATCACACTGCAACCATATAAAGATGTCTCATTCCCTAATCTGTGATAAATCCATGTATAGATGAGCTCGCGAATTTGTGTGAGAATTCAAGAGCAATCCCTAGGCATTGGTTATAGAATAACTTGAAATACAAGAATAAAAAAGAACGAAATCATACTTGATTCAAAATTTCAGTTGAAATCTTTTTAAACCTTTTTGATGTGTCAACCATGAGTTGTTCACACATCCAGCCGCTATCAATATCTATAGAATAAAATGATACTCAACTCTTTGAGGAAATTAGCAGGATTGTTAGCTCCCTTACGTTTATTCCTATCAATAGAAAAAGCATTAAGGTTTTAATTTTTATTAAAATGAAATATTTATATTATAATTAAAGTCAAAATATAATTATTATTTAATTTAATTTAAATAAAATCAAATATGTCATATTGGATTCTTAAAGTTTTTCAAACTTTACAATTAAATTCAACTTTATTGAAATTGACATTTCTCTTTTAAACTACTCTTTATGTAAGACTCATTAGTTTTCTAGTATATTGACAATGATTATAAATTATAATTCTAATTCATAATTAAAATTAGTTAAATTAAATCTCATTTGAATTTATCTTTAATTTTCAAATTAAATAAATTATAATAATAGATTAAGATTGATGTCTGGCAATACGTCATAACCATCCAAATATTAAGAATTTCAAAGTGGTTCAACTTAACAAGTCTATGCATGGTTATGATGTATAATCTAATCATTTCTTCATCAAATGTTCCAATTGGACATAGTATATATATAATATCTAATCTTTTGAATCCAATCATGTTCGTTCATGCTAATTAGTAATTGATTTATCATTAATATTTGAAAACACCTTTTCAAATATCAATTTACTTGGACAAAGAATTACTTAAACCATTGCTAATCAAGAATAATAGAACATTATCTTTAATTAATTTAAAGTGACAAATCCTTTATTAACTTACTCAACTATCTTTATATGGTTCATATTGCATCCAAGTACTACCAATCGAGTTACCCTAAATAAGGCAAGTTATAAGTAACATCAAAACACAATAATTCCTAAATGAGATATATTGGTAATCTCAAGTCTAAGGATCAATTATACAACCATCATAATAAATAAATTCATAGACATATAAGTAATACTCCATTTGAGATCCTCTTAATTGGGTCAGTTAAATATACTTATTCTCTGATAAGTATCCACATGTTTGCTTAAAATATCAATTACTTTTTTTGTAAGAAGAAACATAACTTGTACCAATGTACCAATTTATCAATATCTCGTCTTGATAAAACTACAACTATGAACAATTTCAGAATAATACATAAATGCAAATTAAACCTCATAATTATGATTTTATTATAATTTCAATAACATAGTAATTATTTTAGGAATTTTACTTTTAGTATTAAAATATCAATTGTAATTGACATAACATATAAAGATTTAAAAAAATTATTAATTAAAATAATAATATCATACATAAAATTATAATAAGCGGACTGACTAGAAGGATATAAACTAACATAATGAGGTCCAATTAAAGAATTTATGCAAAAAAATTTAATATACTTTAAATCAATTTATATGAACTGCAACTTCATAACGAAGAAGAGGAGAGATAAAAGGATGAAAAGGGAGTAGTAAAAAATTGAAGACAAAAGGAAGGCAAAGGAGAAATGTTTCTATAAAAAAAAAGGAAGTAATAAAAATAACTCAACTAACCAGGTTTCCTTAATTTGACTTTATAGATATTTCAACTTATAAAGGATATTGATCCAAAATAGAAACTCAAACTTCATGAAAAAGACAAGTATTTTATGGATAGTTAAGTTTAAGCATCCTTATAAACTAATTTTACAAAAAGGTTACTAAATGTTTGTGCCATTTAAGTTTAAAGAGACATAAAATATATAAAATATATTTACTTAATTTTTACTAAAAATTTATGTATTGATATTTTTTTGATACATCGAAAATGAAACAAACAATTAACGAATAATCCAATACCGATCCAGCTCGCCACAAGAAGGGTAGATAGTTTTATAAGAAGAGAATCTTATATTAAACATCGAAGATGCCTGTTAAACCCTTGTTTTACCAAGAAATTAGAAAAAAATTGCCTTACAATAAATGTTTGATATGACACTCCCAATTGCACTTGATCAGAGCCTAACAATCCCCTATAAAAGCTTTAAGCAAGTGGTGAATCGAGCTAGATGAGTTAATAAGATGGATAGCAAGCTAAGAGACAGACTCTAATCCCACTCGACGATAACCTGCATCCTAAGAAAATTGATGCCCTTGTCAAATTGTTTAAAGTTTCACATTAATGATTGAACACCATCCCACATTAAAATAAAAGGTCAACAAGCAAACACCTCAATGATCTAGTAGAATTCCCCCAATAGGAGGCTCCCTTGGATTACCATAATAGTCCCATCAATGTTTATTTTAATCCATCCAAATTCAGGACAATCCTAAGAGCCCATATGATGGGCATCAGTACTGTTTAGCCCAATGTCCTGAGGAAACATGTTCTCGATGGCTAACTTGTGAATTTATTGGCACTGTATCAATAGGAAATAATCTCATTTTGAAATATAAGGGAAATTTTTTATTTCTAAACAATTCATAAACAACTCACAAAAAAGATCATCCATGATAGCCTACTAGGCCCAAGTTGAACATTGCAATTTGGATTCCCCCTAACCTATTATTGTAGGTCCATTATATTGAAGTTTGGATCACCAAAACCATGAAACATTTCCTAAATCTCTCTTGCATGGGGACAATCATGTAGTACATGCATGATAGTTTCGTCTCTGCCCTCACACCTAGGACAAGTGTCATTTTGTGCCCTAAACCTATGATGTCTCATCACTTTAGTCATAAGTTTCCCATGTAATGCCAATCATAATAAGTGATGAAGCTTAGGTAAACATGGAATCTTTCATAAACTCCTACAATCACAATTCAAATGAGACAAATGCGAGCCCTTTAAGACTTTAAAACTGATATAGAAGAATAAGTCCCAATAGTACTTTTTGCTATAGATCAAAGAGTCCTTCAACTCCAAAAATCTTGGAATAAGGATTCTTTGGATTTATGCAGTAGGCTCTTAAGGAAGCAAATGCTTAACAGTAGGAGATCCCATGTCTTAGCTTCAAAAATCATGACGTCACTCAATCCCCCAATTCAGCAGTAGTTAACGATGTGCCTAAAGGAGAAGCACCAACCCAAAGGTCCCTCCAAAAAGATATCTCTAACTCATCACCCACTTTCCATGTCATAAATTTCGAAAGATGCTCCATGCTTCGAACAATTTCCTTCCAAAGGGGAGAGTATGTGATCTATTAATCAAATCACCTTTTATTGAAATATTTGTCCCGTAGGACATGAGCCCAAAGAACTCCATCACCATGCAAAACAACCCAGCCAAGATTACCTAACATAGCAACATTGACATGTCGAGATGACCTAAAACCTAGGCCCTACTTTATTTATCTACAATTTATGCCAGTTAATCATATGATGTTTTCGATCCCATCAACAGAACCCCAGTAAAAATTCCTATTAATTATGTCCAATTCATCACAAATAAATGACGAAAACCTAGTTTGTATTATATAATTTGGAACTGTCGATTGAATAGATTTAATTAGAGTAGATTGACCTGCCAAACTTAAATATCTACTTTTTCAAGTTTCCAGTCTTAACCTTGTCAACAATGCCAAAGTAGGTTGATTTGTTAACTTTGAAATGAGTAATTGGCACCCTTAAATATCTACTCAGATCTGAATAAACTTTTATTCTAAAACATTTTGTAATTTTCTACTTGGTTCCTTACTTGCAAATTTGGAAAAGAAGATTCTAGACTTTGCGAGACTAATCACTACAAGAAATGGACACTTTCTTTGTCATTTTTAAAATGTCATAGAAAACCTTCTCTGACGTTCATTAAAACATCACAAAAAACGTCATAAATGGTGGGGTAGGCAATAGATATCTCTGACATTCTTGGAGTTATGTAAATATAGTGCCCTGGAATGCAAGTGTATTTACATGTAACTTTATCTTCTTCAGTTACAGTTTTATAATGAAAATATTTATTATTAATAAAACAAAAGAGTTTGGTTTTATCTGTATGAGCATTATATATCTGGTCATAAGG
>JANITW010000008.1:63232475-63244151 GCA_027564335.1 Erythroxylum williamsii
CGCGGCGACATTCATACGCTCGTCGCGACGTCTGGGTCGGAACTCGACTCCGAAACCCAAATTTCTGCATTTTCCAAATTCCAATCTGTTCCAAACTCAAATCTACCAATTCTAAACAATAGATCAGGTCTCATACTACCATTCTAACCCAACAACAACTCAAAAACATGCACAAATCCATCAACCCAACGATTTTCCCAATTTTTCTCACCTAAAACCCTAAATCGTCGATTTCTCTCAATCCAAGCTATTTAACTGATTAATCCAACTAGAATCAAGATAATAAGGGCTTAAACTTACCGATTGAAGCTTTAGAATCGTCGAAATTGGCTGAAATCGCAAACTCTTCTTCTTCTCTTCTTCCTCCCCCTCGACGGCGACTCTCTTCCTCTTTTCTTTCTTCTTCCTCTATTTTCTTTTCTTCTTCTATTTAATTCTAATACTTGTCAAATGTCCATTTGCCCCTTTCCTTTAAGCCTTAATCCTTAACAAATCTTTGGTGCCATGACCAAAATGCCCTTCTACATTCTTACCATTTTAATACAATCAAACCGTAAAATAAATTTTATCAACATTTACACACAACAAATAGATCCAAAACTCTATCCATCAAATCTGACAATTCAGTTAAATCATGTTTAATTCAATACGAAAAATTCGAGGGCCAACACCGTTAGTAATGATTAAATTCATTGCTTCGATTAGGCGCCTACGCTCGATCGGTCGATCTTATGTTACGCTCGATCGGTCGGTCTTATGCCTACTTTCTATCAGTCGGTCCTATCTCTACCCTCGATCAGTCGGTCCCACCTCGAGTCGTCACGCACTAAGTGTTGATGTCCGACCGATTGGGCCTACCACGAACTGTGATATAGACAAGCTGCGTGATCCTTATGTACTCCTTCGACCTCTCCCTTTGGTCAGACTCGAGGAGTAGGGGAGCTTATGGTTGAGTTGGTCGTGCTAGGCCCAAGCCCAGACTCAGAACAGCGCATGGGCCGATCAGCCCATCCTTTGGAAACTGACCTAATTCCTACGAGTAATCATATAAATTTATTACCTCATTATGAAAAAGGTACGATTCCCAGAACCCTACTTTTCACTACTTATCAGCTACCCAAAAGCTCTCACAAAAATACTAACTTGAGCATCGGAGGGACTTGCTGGTTATCAACTCCCGGTGTGCCTTGTGCTGTTTTGCAGGTACTCTCTTGCTAAAGATAACCAAGCTCATGGATCCAAAAGGTAGCGTCCTGCCTCACCACAATCAGGCAGAACCATTTCATATTTTCAATTGTTAGAAAATTAGCTTATGAGTTAGGGTTATTAGCATTTTTAAAATTAATATAAACTTTTTATTTTTAAACACAACAAATATTAAATAAAAAATATATTTATAATTATTTAATTATAAATATATTTTAAATTTTATAGTTCAACTTTTAAATTATAATTTGTACTCCGTTTGTTTCTATATTTTAACTTACATCTTTCGGTATAAATTAAAATATTAAGGTAATTTTGATATTACTATTTTGACTAATAAAATTATTACACATATAAAATTGATTTTAGCTATATAAATGAAATATTAAAAACATTATAAACAAAAAATGAAATTAGTATATCATAATATTCTTTAATTTTAACTTTAACTTTAATTAATGTAATATATATGTTTAGACATTTCTTATGACACTAAATAGTAGCCCACTTTCAAAATAAAATTAATTTAGGTTATGAAACTATGACCTTTCTTGCACATATAATAGCTATTATAAGATAATAATGATATTAAGTTTCTTTTAGTGAAAAAATTACTTAATACCTTTTAATGCATGTTTTAGATCGAATTGCAAATATCATATTCAATGAGTCGCCCAAGTTCTTTGCACAAAAGATTAAACAATTGTATACAACTTTATAAAAGGCTAATACAGGAGAAAGATCCCGCAAGACAGTCTAAAACTATAGGATTGTTGTACTCTTAGGGCCTCTAAACAATGACCCCTGGCTTATCTAACGACAAGAAGAACTGATCTTTGCAGCATATCAGGTACTAGTAGATCTAGTCACTATCAGGTATATCCTTTTGGCTATATCAAGTTGTTTATTTATTTATGTATTGTTTTGGTAATTTTATTTACAAAACTAGTTAGCTTGCTAATTTTACTTATCTATGCTTGTACATGCATCACTCTTTTATTGTTACATCTGTATATGGGTCTATTGAAAATAGCCTCTTTACTATATAGAGGTAAGGCTGCGTATTATCAAACCTCCCCAAATCTCGCTTTATTACGGGACTTTGATTTTTGGGTGTGATAATGATGACGATCCTGTCTTATTTCACAAGCACAACAGATAAATTAAATACATTTGACTTGATATTATAGCGCCACTCAATAGCTTTGACATGCATCATGATCATGAGAATTATTGTTGACAGAGTGGCAAAAATATGTTAAATTTCCCAATCCTTGTATGAATATCAAGCTTAGTACATATAAAGACTGATGTTATCAATACTATACCAAACTTGATACCGGATTAGGTTATGGTATGATATTGTACAGGTACTGGTCAATACTGGATACTGTTTCGAATAATTTTTTAAATTTATGAAATAGTTCTTGAATTTTAAAAATTTTTGCAAAATAGCCCATTAGTATTTTATACTATATAGTTTATAATTTTTATATCAACTCTATCTCCAAAAATTACAATAATAAAAATCAAAATAACAACAATTTATTTACTTTTATTAAGAATAATTTTTAGATATTTCACATATAAATAATAACTACAATTAATATGAAAAAGGACAATTATCATACAAATATAAAATTAAGAACAATACAAAGTATTTAAAATATTACAACTTTATCATATAATACATAATAATTACTTCAAGACATCATGTCATCAGATAAAAAGAATAATAAATACATCATGTCATCAGATAAAAAGAATAATAAATATCCTAACTCTCTATCTATTACAATTTACAACAAAAGTCCATGATGAGGAAATAATCAAATAGAAGTAAAACTTGAAAAAAAAAACATTTACAATTACATTGCACATATAGAATTTTATATTACAACAAATATAGGTAAAATTAAAAGAAGAGAAGAAACAAAAACCTGAAACTTCATTCAATCGTCTAGCGGTACCCACTATAATTGAACTGATTTTAATTATCATTCAGTACAAAAATCCTTATCATTGAGAGGAACATTATCATCATCATCATTCAAATTGAATGCATTAAATGATATGTGAGCGCTTTTTCATTTAAGATTATTTTCCAAGTCGCTCATATCTATCAAACTTGGTTCCTCAAAAACCCAGTCCATCAAAAGATCAATATTTTCAATGCAAATTAGATTTATTGAACTACTTATTATATTAAGAATCATAGTAAACAATAAATTTTAATTATTTTTAAGGAATTATATCTAAATTAATAATTATAATAACATACTTTCCATGAAGCTTTAAATTATAACGAACGAAGACCAAGTCATTTAATCTCTTGAGCTCCAATCTATTCCCTTATTGGAATGGATGAATTCAAGCTCCAATTCCTTTCACAGCTTATTGCACTCACACATTGATTTAAAATTCAAATTGCGAACCTTTGCAATTCTAGAAGACTAGTTTCAAATTGATCCCACCAAGAAACTGTAAGTCGTAAGATAACAAAAGTAGTGTTATAAATAAAATAAAGTGATAATTAATTCTTAACAAGTAAGAAAAGGGGAAAAGCTAATACCTTGAGCAAGTTTTGGTCTTTGTCAAATATCAATTAAGAACCCAAAATCCTAAGAAGACTACTTATAAAGTTCCATTTGTGAGCTCAAGAGATCGTGCATCATCTCAAGGGCAAGAACTGTTATAATAGTTAATGGCATTTTCCTATTAACTTCAACTTTCTTTGTAAAACTTGGTCAAAAATAGACATTAGGATTCAAAAATGCCTTAACTACAAAGAGCCGGAAAGTAAAGTTGCCTTTCCCATTTGTCATTGATGACTGCCCAATAAGGTGTATACAAAGAAGACTAATTTTTTATATTGGCCTTAATTGCTTCCTTCACCCTCTCAATGTTTCAAAAAAATAACCCACTGTTGCCTTTTTATCACTATCCGTCAAACAAAGCACCCTCATCAAAGGCTTTGTTTGCCTTTTTATCACTATTCGTCAAACAAAGCACCCTCATCAAAGGCTCAAAACCCGAATAACAAATTGGCATTGTGACTAAAATTAAGTATCTTTAAGTATAATTCTAGAAACCTCCAATCCAGCATTAGATATAGCATATTGAGATGCAACCAATTTATCACGTACAAATATCTATCTCAACTCTTTCTTCATCGTAACAAAACATTAAAGTGATAAGAAATTTGTTAAAAATCTTGTCACAACAGGATGACACATATTTCTACCATTGTTAAAATCTTTTCTTATTAAATTCAACACCCATGCACGATTATAAATAAACTTGGTCACTCTTTTGGCTTTCTGCATAGTCTCATCAATAATAGGAAAATACCTAACATCTCTGAAATTTTCTAGCATTAAGTCAATGTCATGTGCAACACAAGGAGTAAAAAAAGAATTACATTTATTTGGTATCCTTCTTTCCGCTACTTTATAAACGAAATCATTGTCAGTAATAAATTGAACAATATTTTTTAGCCCTATTTTATTTGTAACTTCATCGAATATCTCAAATGAAATATCAATATACCTAACAAGGCCAAATGCATTAATAGACTTCAAAAATTAAGCCCTTTGTAGAATAAACCAGAAAATTAATGATAGACTCATGTCTCCTATTTGTTCAACTATCATACATGATTGAACACTTATAAATAGCCCAATCTATTTTTCTTTCTTCCAACTAATTTTTAATTTCATAAATTATAATTAACCTCTATAGTCATCAATATAAGGAGTTTTACACCCTAGACTGTAACAGGTTATAACATCTACCATAGGTTGACAATAATAACATTAGCATTGAATGTTGAACATATATCATACCACCATCTAGTCATTGTGATATCTACATTGTGAGTCACATTTCTTAATTACATGACACTATGAATAGAAGGTTAGGCTCCATGAGTTATTCATGGTCCCAAAAAATGCGTCATCTTCCTTCTTCATTTTTGAACATCAGGTTTAGATGTAATATTCACTTCTTGTTAGGAAGGAAAACTACCACTACTACCTTCAACATTTTCACTATTGTCATGAAAATCAGTAAACGAACTTCCACTTCCAATTTTGTAATTCAATCTCCCCCTTCTACCTTTCTCGTGATGATATTCTTTAAGCAAAGTTTTCATTTGTCACTCTATATCATGATTTACTTTTTTACATGGTTTCACATCTCCTTTAACCTCGGCTAAATGCTTCTTTAATTGAGTTATTCCTCCACCTTTCAAAATGCTTATTACAAAACAAGCAAATAGTATGGTTCTTCATATCGGGTGGTACTGCTGTTGCCCGCAACCAAATTCAAAAAGAAACCAACTAATGTTAATACAAATTAATATAGTAGTGATAAGTGGATATCATTCCCACGAGCAATCTTAACGGTAAAGAAGTTACGAATTCAAAACAAAAACAAAGTAACGAAATGGGAGGGGGGGTTTCAATTCACGACAATTTAAGGAAAAGATAAGAAAAATTGCAAATCAAAAGAAATAATTGGATTTGAAAGTTTAATGGAAAAAAACCTTAGTTTTTGGGTCACCGATGTTATTACGTTAAAATGGATTATCAATATAAAATTTCAATCATTAATAAACATTTATTGAGGGATGTTTTCTCTTAAGTGTGATGACTAGAAACATATATCCTAGCATTCTTATTAAACAACAACCTAGATATAATCATAGGCTCAACTAAATTATAGTTTTGAGAATCAAGAAACCAATAAGCAAGATAATACATGTACGACATGTAATTAATCAAGATGAATATCTCCTTAGAATTTCTAATTCTAACGCCAATGAGCAAGGTAATACATGTACGACATGTAATTAATCAAGATGAATATCTCCTTAGAATTTCTAATTCTAACGTAAAGAAGGAAATCTTAATTGCTACTTGTGATTAACAATACTGAACATCATATTTCATAATCCAGATATTGAATGAATCAATCCCTCATTGCACACCTAGAAATCAATCAATTCAATTAGAAAAAATAATGCAGAAGATATTCAATATTCATTAATGAACAAACTTTATTGGAACATTTCACACGTAATAGGTGATAACAAGGTTTCCGTCAACTGAGAAAATAAGTTTAGCTATTCATAACAAAAGTAGAAATCAAAGAAATAACAACACAACGAGTCTCCATCCATGATCTTTCTTGAAAAATACAAAAATACTAAAAGAAAAAGTGTAGAAACGTAAGAACAATGAAAGAGAAAACTATAGAAATTGTTCAACTATTCTAAAAACAAAGACTGACGTGAATAGTCACATTTTTGGTCTTTTAATGCCTCCCGATCCCTTCCTTTTTCATCCTCTCTTGCAGATCACGTCCCCCATATGTTCAGACTGTGAATCTCCATCAATATGATCTTAAAAGATTATGAAAAATCTCAAAAGAATCAGATTTAGATTTCGAAAACATATCTGAAAATTTATTTCATCCTTGCACGGACCCACGCTTAGTCACTGAATTGCTGCCAAACTTGGAATTTTGGATTTTCTTCTTTTCTTTTTCATCTTTTTGATTCAATTTCGTCTCTAAGGTGTTGAAAATCATCTAAGAACAACTATAAGACAATTCCATTAATTTTGAATAATAATTTCAACACATTAAAAAGAATTAAATACAAAATAAGCACAAATTGATAACTTAACAAATTCTCCCACACCGAACCTTTGCTCACCCTCGAGCAAACATATCAAACCATTACACTCTATCAATTCATCCTTCATAAAATTAAGTGCACATAATAAATTAACTTGGGCCAATAAGACTTAAGTTGCAACATATATCATGATCACTGTTCACCAATGCAATTAAACAAAGTCAAAATAAGACATCTTTGTTCAAAAGCAAATATGAAATCAAAATGAATTCTTCTAACGGATTTTGCTCTTACGCTTAAGTGCTTGAGGTCAAAGTGTTTCTCTTAAATCTCTCTCTAACATATTGCACTACCATACGCTTGCAAATTCACTAGTTATCACTCATTTGGATTACATGAGCTTATAGATAATAAGGACTTTATTAAGGCTTGTAATGGGTCTAGGTTCAAAGGTAAGATAGAAATGTCAAAGGGTTACTTACAAGCATTTACAAAGTATCAAGTAAAAAGGACACTCAAATTAAAATTCTAAGATAAACTCATTACATAAAGGGTTACAACTACTTATACTAACTCATGCTACTATGCTTTATTCTTTTATTCTTTTATTCTTTTTATCTTTTGTTTTTCTATTTTTCTGAATTTTTCCTTTTTTCTTTTTTTCATCTTTTGAATAACGCTAAACATAAGGGAAAACAATAAAAACAAGAGAAATTGCTAGCAGCACAATTTAATAAATACATTAGTATAAGCACCCATAAAAGTATCTCAGAATAAAATACAAAACAAAAGTCCCAAATTACCCAATACTTCATTCAACTTGTAATAGGATAAGGTTAATGGGGGTTTTTGGGTTTTAATATAAGGTGATTGATCGAAAAACAAGGATAAAGAATAAAAAATCTTTGCAAAGGGAAAATAATTAGGTGGGTCATTTTTAAGTTAAAGGGTTTAAAAATAAGGAAGGCCTTAATTATGTCTATATCCCATGTAATCAAATAAATTCAAACCCGTTCAGTGCAAGTTCTGAAGGCAACATGAATAGAGGAGCATCACACAATTCAAAGAAAAAGAAGGACATAAAGTTGATGCCATTAAGGCTCAAATTTACTCACAGGTTTAATTCAAGAATTCACCTTAATGTCACAATTTACCTCATCACTCAAATATCAAAAATTTTGACTAATTCTATAAGATTAGTTATTGCAATCAATCAACATGATTTACCTTAGACTCATATAGCCTAATTTAATTTCATGCACACTCTCAATCTCATCCAAGCTAATATGACAAAGCTTTATGGCTTAACATGCATAAACAATATGTAAAAACTGAAAAGAATCACACATAAATACTCCAATTCCTTCCCCCACACCTAGATTAACATTGTCCTCAATGTTAAAACAAAAAATTAAAGAAGCAAAAATATAAAAGAAAGAGGAAAGAATGTTTCTCTATTTGTGAATGCCGAAATCATGATGTTGGCAGGTGCGGAGGTTGGAATCCTTAAAACTCCCAATAAGCCATCAAGTTGTGCTCCATTCGGTGCATTCACTGTTCGAGGCGATTGAGGTAGTCATCCAATGTAACATCCTGTCCCCATATTAAGGGTTAGAATCAAAATCTCAGTACATATGTCCTCAAGGAGAGACAAAAGAAATGTGTTAGTCTTGCTCATGCATCATATTCACACACACACACACACAGACACACAGATATATATATATATATGCATTTAATTCATGAATGCTTGCACTTTAGAATGAGGAATTAGTGGTGTTTAATGTTTTAATTGGGTAATGTTAATTTGAACAATTGCAATATTACTTTGAGGGTAGTACAGGAAATGGGTGTTTTGTGTCTGATTGTATTAAGACATTGTATGAGATTTTGTATGACTTGTGTGATTGAGCAATGCGTATGCGCATATCCTCTGCAATCAATTATTAGTGTTGGTTTGGCATGTGGGAGATTTAAATTGAGTTTGCGATGTGTGTGGTATTGGGAATAAGTGAAGTTGATGCGTTGCTAAACCATCCTAAGTGTAGGAATGGTGTTCAGAAACTTCAACGGCAAAACTGTACTGATCTAGATGGAATTAGTCAAAGTGGTCTCAATGAAAGCTGTAGCTGATGTTTCCAGCTTTCTAATGCTGTAAAGTATGCAATTTTTCGATATCGGGGCTAGGAGTTATGATCGATTTTGGAAGTTGTTCAGGAAGAGGTGATTAGAACAGAAAGTTTGATTAAATTTTCGACCATTATAGAGACTGATTTTGGCTTTAATTTCTTCATGGAAGTGGTAGATTATGTTTTTACCTTTTCATTGATGTAAGGTATGGAAATTTTGGACAAGGGCGTAGAAAGTTATGAGGTCTAGAAGTTCTGTTGCTGTTCAGGTGGGCTGATCAATCAGCCATTTTGTGCGGACTTTTTGAACCCTTTAGAGGCCAATCTGGTTTCTAGGTCCTTCATGAAAGTTGTAGAGCATTATTTTATCTTTCCATCAATACAAGTTTGTAAAATTTGGAGTTCTGAGTCAAAAGTTATAAAAGTTGGAACATAGGATGTTGGACTGGGAAACCTTTGATGGCCGACCAACCTCTACTAGTCGATCGACCGACCGAGCGCTGGCCGATCGACCGAGTGAGAGTTGGCTGACTAATCGAGCAAGAGCTGGCCGATCGACCGAGCGAGAGCTGGCCGACCGACCGAGCATTGAATTGAAAATGGCAGATCAAATCCAAATGGGATGATCGATTAAAAGGTTATGAGTTAGATATTTTTCTGAACAGACTTTAGTATTTTGGAGATATCATGAGCTATAGAGCTTCAATCGATCAAATTCTTGTTTCAAATAAAACTAGAGACATGGATCTACAAGTTATCTGAAGGAGCTGATCGACAATTTAGCCTCTAAGATGTTCAACTTTTGGAGTGAAGTTACATGTAGTGTTTAGTCGTGATTTAGTTTTGGTCCAAATGAAATATCGAATAGACTTCAGTATTTTAAAGATATCATGAGCTATAGAGATCCAATCGATCAGATTCTTGTTTCAAATGAAACTAGATACATGGATCTACAAGTTATCTAATGGAGCCGATTGACAATTTAGCCTCTAAGATGTTCAACTTCTGGGGTGAAGTTACGTGTAGTGTTCAGTTGTGATTTAGTTTTGGTCCAAACGAAATATCGAACAAACTTTAGTATTTTAGAGATATCATGAGCTATAGAGCTCCAATCGATCGGATTCTTATTTCAAATAAAACTAAAGACATGGATCTACAAGTTATCTGAAGGATCCGATTGACAATTTAGCCTCTAAAATGTTCAACTTTTGGAGTGAAGTTACATGTAGTGTTCAGTCATGATTTAGTTTTGGTTCAAACGAAATATTGAACAGACTTCAGTATTTTAGAGATATCATGAGCTAGAGAGCTCCAATCGATCGAATTCTTATTTCAAATGAAACTAGAGAATGGATCTACAAGTTATTTGAAGGAGCCAATCGACAATTTAGCCTCTAAGATGTTCAACTTCTGGAGTGAAGTTACGTATAGTGTTCAGTCGTGATTTAGTTTTGGTCCAAACGAAATATCGAATAGACTTCAGTATTTTAGAGATATCATGAGCTATAGAGCTCCAATAGATCGGATTCTTGTTTCAAATGACACTAGAGACATGGATATACAAGTTATCTGAAGGAGCCGATCGACAATTTAGCCTCTAAGATGTTCAACTTCTGGAGTGAAGTTACATATAGTGTTCAGTCGTGATTTAGTTTTGGTTCAAATGAAATATCGAACAGACTTCAGTATTTTGGAGATATCACTAGCTATAGAGCTCCAATATATCTTATTCTTATTTGAAATGACACTAGAGACATGTAACTACAAGTTATATGAAGGAACCAATTGACAATTTAGCCTCTAAGATGTTCAACTTCTGGAGTGAAGTTACGTATAGTATTCAGTCGTGATTTAGTTTTGGTTCAAATGAAATATCGAATAGACTTCAGTATTTTGGAGATATAATGAGCTATAGAGCTCTAATCGATCGGATTCTTATTTCAAATGAAACTAGAGACATGAATCTATAAGTGATCTGAAGGAGCCGATCGACAATTTAGCCTCTAAGATGTTCAACTTCTGGAGTAAAGTTACGTGTAGTGTTCAGTCGTGATTTAGTTTTGGTCAAAACGAAATATCGAACAGACTTCAGTATTTTTGAGATATCATGAGCTATAAAGCTCCAATTGATCTGATTCTTGTTTCAAATAAAACTATAGACATGGATCTACAAGTTATTTGAAGGAGCCGATCGACAATTTAGCCTCTAAGATGTTCAACTTCTGGAGTGAAATTACTTGTAGTGTTTAGTCTTGATTTAGTTTTGGTCCGAACGTGTTTTGGCCATAACTTCTTCATTTCTGAACTGAATTGAGCGATTTTGGTGTCTATAGAAAGTTTAGACAGAAAGGAACATTTCTCTAGGAGAAAGTTTTATCATATTGTTTCTTTTACCTAATCGAATTAAGGAGCGACGGTGTCAGTTTTTAAGGCCAAAAGGAAGGGCATTGTGGACGATCACTTAAGGTTCTAAGTTATAAGGCTTATATGTAAGGGCAAATTGGACATTAGGCACTCGTTAATGGCATTTTGGTAAATCAGACAAGTGGGGTTTTGTTTAAATAGAAGAAGAAGAGAGCTGTCATGGGACTTAGAAAAAAACAGAAGAGAAACAGAAGAAGAAAGAAGAGTGAGAGCTTTCGGTGGAGAAAGGAGGAAGAAGAAAAGCAAAACTAGGTCTTGATTTTCTAAGCCCTTCAA
>JANITW010000008.1:63279533-63305541 GCA_027564335.1 Erythroxylum williamsii
GACTATTTTGCAATTTTTAAAAAATTTAGGGACTATTTTATAAATTTAAAAAATATCCTGAAACGGTACCCGGTACCGACCGATACCGGTACAGTTCCGTTCAAGAGCCCAATCCGGTACCGAACCCAATACGGTATTCATAACATTGGTTAGACCAATATGGATTATTATTGATTAAACCCACTAGCACCAGACACACATCTTTGCCTTTTATCTTCACTTATAAATGTTAATTCTTTTCTTAATATACGCAGTTCAGCGTATGGCTGATCTTACTAGAGAATGGGGGCTTTTCGCTATATCTGAGAAATTTGGTAGATGTTACTGGACGATGAGTAGTGTAGGAAAGAAAGGGTTCAGAAGAAGCAAAATGATGTGGAGTTTAACCAACTAAATCTCTATCACGTGGCACAACTGTCGAGGCTCATAAATTTGATAGAGAAACAATAAAAGAAGCCATAATCGACCATGGTCCATCCGGAGGAACTCTTTTCTCTTTTTATCTATTGTTTCCCAATTTTCCAAATCATAAGAAGTTTCGACTTTTTATTGACCACCAATGTGGTAACCAATGGCTCAGCCAAGAGTAAAATAGATGACAAACGAGCACTCAAGCCTCACCCTCCAAACTTTGTCCAATCAGGGCTGCAATTGAGCCAGGCCCCACAAAAGCGAGATGGTAAGTAGTGAGAACATATAGAGAATGTACCATCTGAATCCATCTACCGGAGTCGGGTAAAATATAAATAAGTAGGCATACAGTGCATCAAGTTTGTTGCTAGTTGTAAATTAAAAGTCAAAAAAATAGAAAAAAGAAATTGAAAGAAAGGTAAAACAGAGAAGCAAAAAATTCACAAAATCTCACACTTTATTTCATATTAGCTTTGGGTTTAAATAGTTGAGAAAGTTAATAAGAATTCAAAAAAATAAGTAATCTTAATCGTGATCCTTATGAATCACATAACAGATAACAATCTCCTTTAGAATAGGATTACATATTGACTAGGACTTTTATTTAAAAATAAAAGAAAAAACATAGAAATCACCTGGACAAACTTAAAACAAACATTTTAACACCCCTCCTTGCTTTAAAGTTTGCAGACTCCAATTCTTTGTCGTAACTTCTCAAACTTGCTAATTGGAAGTGCTTTAGTGAACAAGTCTGCCAGTTAGTCTTCAGAATTGCAATAAACCAAGGTGAGCTCACCGTTTTGCTGCACTTCCCTCAAGAAATAGGGGCCTAGTATTGAAATGCTTAGTCTTCCTAGAAATACTAGATTATTTGAAATTGCAATAGTAGCTTGATTGTGAACAAAAATTTTCGTGATTTTTTTCTGCTCCATGTACACATCACACAAAATCTTCTTCAACCATAAAACTTAATTTGCAATTGTTGTTGATGCTACAAATTTTGCCTTTGCAGTTGATTGTGCTACAATTTCCAGTTTCTTGGAACACCATGAGAAAGCTCCTGAGCTTATATTTCTGAGGTGCTTTTCATATCGTCAACTGATCCAGCCCAGTCACTATCCGAAAAATCACATAGCTTGAAATCTTCACAGCTTTTAAACTTAACTTCATAATCAACAGTACCTTTGACGTACCTTAAAATTCTTTTTGCTATAATTAAATGCATTTCACTAGGACAATGCATGAATTGAGATAAGAGACTTACAACAAATAGAATGTCAGGCCTCGTTGCCGTGAGATACAACAAGCAGCCAATCAAGCTTCTGTAATAGCCTTCATCAATTTTATTAGCTCCATCGTCCTTACTTAGCTTCTCCTTTTGATTCATTGGTTTGTTTATCGCTTTAAATTCTTCCATCTGAAATTTTTTTAGAATTTCCTTCACATATTTTTCTGATAGATGGATGCTTCTTTTTCTCCTTGTATGATCTCCATGCCAAGAAAGTAGGTCATAAGACCAAGGTCTGTCATTTCAAAGACTTGCATCATTTCTTTTTTGAACTCTTCAACCAACTTTACTTCATTTCCTATGACCAAAAGATCATCAACATAAAGAGATACAATGAGAGTGTCAATTCCTTTATGTTTCACATAAAGAGTGGCTTCAGACAAGCTCTTAACAAAACCAAGGCCTAACAAATGTGCATCTATATATCCTACTATACCAGGTGTCAGAATAATCAACACCGTAAATTTGGGCAACCCTTTAATGACAAGTATGGCCTTATGTTTGTTGATGGAGCTATCTGCATTTAGCTTTGTTCTGAACACCCATTTAACACTGATGACTTTTCTTCCTTCAGGTCTTTTAACCGACTCCCAAGTTTTATTTTTCAATCATAAACAACTCCTCCTCCATAGCTTCTTCCATTTTGAATCCTGTAATGCTTCTTTAGGACCACAAGGTTCACAAATTGCTACATTACATCCTGCATAGGTATTTGAAAGTGACCTTATACCTCTGACTGGAGGATCATCTTCCAATTTTTCTTGTCATGAATTTGCTAGTTTCTCTTTCAATACACTTTTTGGTTTTTTTGAAGTAGTATCTTCTTTTTGCAAATTATTCCAATCCCATTGTTCGTCCTTATTAAAATGTACATCCCTGTTGATTGACATTTTATCTATTTGAGGATGATATACTTTGTATTCTTTAGAGACTAAACTATAGCCTATAAAGATTCCAGAAATTGACTTCTTGTCAAGCTTATCACGTTTAGCCTGTGGCACATGAAAAAAACATACACAGCCAAATATTTTAAGAAATCTTAGTGAAGGTTTAAACCCATACTAAGCTTCAGATGGAGTTTTAACTTCTAAAGCATTGGTAGGAATTCGATTATGCAAAAATACTATTATGTTGGCTGCCTTTGCCTAAAATATTTTACGTAAATCTTTCTCATGCAACATGCATCTAGACATCTCCAATACTAATATATTCCTTCTTTCACTAACTCCATTTTGTTCTGGAGTGTAAGGGGCAGTGAGCTGATGTTCAATCCCAGCTTCTTCACAAAACAAGTTAAACTCTGCTTAAGCATATTCTTTTCCGTTATCGGACCGCAACACCTTAATCTTACAATCACTTTGATTTTTGACCATTTTCTTGAACTTCCAAAATACACTAGCAACTTTTGATTTGAATTTCAAGAAAAAAAATCCAGCATATTCATGTAAAATCATCAATAAAAAGAATGTAGTAGTAACTACCTTGTAGTGATGGTGTTCTTTGAGGTCCAACAACATCTGTATGAATAAGTTGTAATTTCTTGGAAACTCTCCAAGTTGAATTTGCAAAAGGCAACTTATTTTGCTTACTAGATTAACAAGAAATACAAATTGGCAAGTAATTATCAAGCTTGGATAGTCCCCTTACCATGCCACTTTTCTGTAATTTCAACATCCTTTGAAGATGACAGTGCCCAAGCCTCTTATGCCAGATATCTGTATTGTTGGATTTGTTAAAACAAGCTATCTACACCTTTGTAGGTTCATATGCAAAGCTTTTTCCTTTCATTTTAACCTTCAAAACTTCCTTTCTAGATGCGTCAAAAATGTAACAATGGAAATTTTCAAACTTCCTTTCTAGATGCGTCAAGACAACACTTTTTCTTCCAATTATGCCCTTAATGATTGAGAATTGTCCCATTTGCCCTTCCAATTATGCCTTATGTCTTTTATACTTAAGTGTCTTGCCAACAGTGCCCTTGAACATTCTAATATAACACTTTCTTCTAGAGAATGTCCCCCATTGTCTTAAGTTTCTAATGATGTGAAAATAATTTAATTCGGTTCAGTGATTCGAAAGATATACTTCAAACATTTTTGGACTGCCCTTGTCCAAATCAGTATATTATGCACAACTTCTATCCAAAATTTAAACATCTTAGAAACTAAATTAGATTCCAATTTCTTCATGCCATTTGTATCTCCATGTCTCTAGTTCACCACAAATCAGGAATCATCTCATTTAGAGCTCTACCGATCTATAAATCATCAAAATACTGAAATATATTCAGTGGAATAACACCAGTTCATAGTATTTAAAAACACACACACTATACCCGTCCCACGTTTTTCACTCAATATCTCTCAATTCATTTCAGATGACTACAATTTTTGGTGGAGATGTAGATAAATGTCTTACAAGTCCAATGGTTCAAGAATCAATCATTTGAGTGTCTAGAGAAGAAGTTATGGCCAAAAGTATCCAATCTGGTTTTATCCTCGATCAAATTGAACCTAACGTGGGACAATTGGTATAACTTTCCCTAGAGATATCAGATTTAGGTGTTATTTAGATGGTTTGAAATCAAACTTCAAGATCTACAACTTTCATGAAGACGTTAAAGATAAATTCCATCTTTTGAAGGATCAAAAATGGAACAGAAGATGTAATATAAACAGTAACCTAAAAGAAGTTTATGAACAGTAAAGTAAAAGAAGCTTGCAATTGTCATTATTTCCTCTACAGATATCTTATTTAGGTTTTTTCTAGATGGTTTGAAATAGGAATTCAATATATACAACTTTCATTAAGACCTCAAAGACAAATTTCATCTTTTGAAGGATCAAAAATGGAACAGAAGATGTAATATAAACAGTAACTCAAAAGAAGTTTATGAACAGTAAAACAGAAGAAGCTTGCAATTATCATAACTTCCTCTAAAGATATCTGATTTAAATTTCTTTATATTGTTTGAAATAGGACTTCAAGAGACACAAATTTTATGAAGACCTCAAAGAGAAATTCCATGTTCTGAAGGATAAAAAATGGAACAGAAAATGTAAAGTGAACAATAACCCAGAAGAAGTTTATGAACAATAACACAGAAAAAACTTACAATTGTCATAACTTCCTCTATAGATATTGGATTTAGGTTTTCTTTAGATATTTTGAAAGAAGACTTCAAGAGCTACAACTTCCATAAATACCTCAAAGACAAATTCCATCTTCTGAAGGATCAAAAATGGAATATAATATGTAAGGTGAACAGTAACCCAGAAGAAGTTTATGAACAATAACATAGAAGAAGCTTACAATTGTCATAACTTCCTCTATAGATATTGGATTTAGTTTTTCTTTAGATATTTTGAAAGAGTACTTTAAGAGCTACAACTTCCATAAAGACCTCAAAGACAAATTCCATCTTCTGAAGGATCAAAAATGAAATATAAGATGTAAGGTGAACAGTAACCCAAAAGATGTTTATGAACAATAACACAGAAGAAGTTTTAGGCATGAATTTCGACTTCAATGTCCAAAATTCTCATACTATATACCTTTGGATATATAACATAAAGATATACAATTCTCAAGAAGGAAACTTTGCCAAAATCTATCTAGATCAATCCCAAATTTTCCCTTAAAGTTTGAAGATGAATTTTACATTCATCCACCACTGTACTACACTAAGTTCTTATTTCATGACAAATTTTAAGATTCTTAGAGATAGAATTGAAATTTGATATCTTCATAATAAATGTAGCCTTATGTTTCTAGTTTAATCTAAATCAAGAATAATCTTGTTTGGATAACTAGAGAAAAAGTTGTGGCTAAAAGACTGAAGCATACTCTATAACCATTTTCCAGATCAACCATCCATTTTGTTTCACAATCTCTCCTTAACACAAATCATACTAAGATCGCCTTTTCTACTTCATTTACTCCTCATTCTAAACTTCATTTTGAATCAATATCATCTATAACGAAATTTATAATCCATTATTAATCATGAACACCAATAACAAAACATACACATATAAATACATTCCTTTCATCAACTTACTACATAAATGCAACTTCATTTTTGGCTTTCATTTTACTTCTAACTTTCACCTTAATTCTTCTCACTTCAAAATCTTTTATCCACCAGAAACACCAAAACAAAACTTGGACATATCCACGTTTCTTATTCGCTACTTTACCCTTGCCTATCATTTCTTGATTCAAGAATTTTCATTCATTTGCTCTTTACTCATGACTACTTGCCAAAATTTCTCCTTCAAATAGTTCCAACTTCTATGAAACATTTGGGGTCTAACAGAAAATTTTATTAGTCCCATAATGCCAAAGAAGATGGCCTTTTATAAAGCTACACTTCTTTTATGACCACAAATCAAGGTTAGTTTCAAAAAAATGATAGAGATGAATTGTAAGATAAATTGATAGGCATGATGAGAATTGTTAGAAGCCATTAAGGTAGAGAAAATGAGCAAATGGGATAATAAATTGAAATTTGAACATGGAACTTAAAGTTAGGGATAGATTCTAAAGGAACTCATAAAAATGAAATTTAAAGGACTCCTAGAAACTAGTCTAGATAAGACTACATTAGTTGGTTAAGGGGATTAACCCAGTTTATCCCAAAAGTTAACCAAACAGAGCAGCAGAGTTTAGCTAGCACATAAGGGTGCATTCAGTGGCTAATCTAACTCTGTAAGTGATGTTTGAATTGTCCATAGATGGAAAATATGATGGTAATCTTATATTAGTGTTTAAGGGACTAGAAAGAATAAAAAAAGCTCAAATAATAAAAGGAAAGACAAGGATTAAGCAGGTTATCCTATAACATCCCATTATCCCATGTTAGGGTATAGAACCCTAGAATAGTGTACATGAGAGTATACAAAGACTTTAGAAAAGCATTTCATGCTCATGCATAATTGAATATACACATACATATGAATAATTATTTTTGAAACATTAAAATAATTGTATATGCATTCATTGACATTTTTCAGGTATACTTGATTTATAAGTGCAATTAAAATGCAAATCGTGGATTATTTATGTTGAAAATTTATTTGGTGATAATAATTATTATTTCAAAAAAAATTGTGCATTTTAGGAAATTTCTGAAATTTTGGGGTATTTAGATTAGGAAAATTATATAAATAATGGACAAATAGAATTGTGACATATGGCAGCCTTAGATGCTTGACAAATGGTCCACATGCATTAGTGACTTGTGTCAATGATCTATGGATACACGTAGTCACATTTGTCGCTGGAAACAAAATTCTGTAACTTGTGGTTGTTCAGCGAAATTACTCATCACCAAACTTCTCTTCTTGCTCATCCATCACTGAATCAAGTACTTATTTACAGTTGTGTATTTGGCAGTTTAGATACTGCTTTGTTCTCTTTATTTTGCTTCCACCGAAATCTCACTACTGAAGATTTTGTTTCTGCTTCCACCAAATTCTTACTGCTAGAGATTTTGTTTCTGCTTCCACCGAAAGTTACTGTTAGAGCTTTTGTTCGAACAAGTAAGTGATGTTTTAAGTTTCTGGATGATTTTGATGATGTTTTAATAGTTGGAGTTGAATACATGCATAAGTTGTGTAGGAAGAAGCAATTCAGTGATGAGAGTAATGGATGAGTTATATGAACAATATATGAAACTGATATTATGCAGAAAGTGTATTTAGGGTCGTGAGAATTTGAGTTTAATGAGAATTAAACAAGTTCAGAAAAATGGAAATAGGTTATGCTGTTATATTGAAATAAATGATGCAAAAGTGCAAAAAATGATAAATGCAAAAAAATGAGAAGTCCAGAAATATGCAGAGAATCCGTACATTAGTTTTATTTTTTATGTTTGTGTTTAATATGAAATTTTGAGTTGTTTTAAAGTAAGGTGAATTTGAATGGGAGTAGAAATGCAGAGGATATAAGTTAGGAATAGTGTAGAGAGATTGTGGATTAATTTGAAAGAGATTAATTGATGAGTTTAGGATGAAAATGTTGAGGTGTGCTAGAATTTGATAACTTGAATGTTTTTACTGAACATGCTTCGGTATTTTGACTGTATTTTGACCTATAGATTTCATTATGAGATGATTTTTCATTTAAATTAAACTAAAGACATTTGGCAATAATTTTTAAGAAGAAATTGAATTTGAATTTTGTCCTTAAGGGTCTTGAAATTTATCTTGAAATTAAGTCTTGACTTAAGCTGTAGCACTACCTGTGATAGAAATAATGTCTTGTTGTTATCGAAAAAAATGTATTGATGTACTTCGAATCAGACAAATTTTTTTCACAAAAGCTGTAGCTTATTCTCTTAGCTTTCAATTGGCATAAAGTTTGTAACTTTTTGATACTGGAATTGAGAGATATGAGCTGTACTACTTTAAGTGTATGGTCATGCACTAGTCAAAATTTCAAATGTACTTAGTATGTAGTATTTTGAGAATAACCCATAGAATAATGAACCAAATACTATGATCTTTGTGTCATTAGAAACTTAAGATATTAAGGAACAATTTTCTAGAAGAAGGTATTACCTAACCATTTACCTTGTCATAATGATCATGCAAAGTAGACCCGAAAGTTAGTTTTTTTTTTAAACAATGCTGGAATAGTTGATGATTGTATGAATTCTGGAAAGTTTGGAGTAAACTTGATATTTCTATCAGTTTATTAAAGAAATATACCCAAGAATTTGTCATTGAATATGCATAATACATGATACATTTATAAATGTGTTTATTCAATTAAATGAGCAATATAATAATGTGAAATTGTATGTGATTGTATATAGAAGAGCACATTGAGCGATAACTTCCAGACATTGTCTGGACCTCAAGGCAATAAACTAAAGGGAGCAATAATGAGTAACCTAGACGGTCTCACCTTGTTATGTGTTTGTTTTGAATTATGTTCTGAATGTGGAATTAATTGTACTAATTTTGAACAATTAAGGTCTATTATTTTTGATTTATGAATGGGATAATTGAAGTGCTCCTTGTTTGTGAATTTGGCAAAATAAGTGTTTCTAAATTGATATGTGATGTATGTTTATTGAATTCTGGACATGAAATGTCCGAGAAGTTTGATGTATGAATAAAATAGTGAAAGTGCTATTTGAATGTGAATATGATTGACTACTTGTTTCTCAACTTAAATGTTGAATGTCAGACTAAAAGTCTGATGACAGATATGAATGAGAAAGAATGTGAATGTGACTGAATGAGCATAATGATTGAATTTGTAGAATGCATTTCATTCCAATCCCTGAAATATAAAAGCAGTTGTGATTGATGTCACTAGTAAAAAAAAAAAGCTTAAAGCTTAGACATTTGTGGAAAGAGCCTAAGGCTCAATGTGTACAATGAGCCTTGTATCCCTAATAAATAAGGGACAGTATGAAAGAGTTCGATATCTATAACAGATACGAGATAGTGTAACCAACAACGTATCACAACAACGTAATAATTGAGCTGAGTCTCATAAACATTGCACTCAAATATGACATGAATAGATACAATGACTGCTTTGTTATGATGACTTTTATTGTATGAATACGTGGTCATTTATCAATGATTATGTTCTAAAAAATTGTAACAAAATGATGAATTCTATAGACTTTGTGATTGAAATATGACAATTGTGAACAAAGTGTTTCATGATATTACTTGATGATAGTCAAGTTGATGTGAAATGTATGATAATATGAAATGTTGTATTGCATGATAAGAGTGAACCAACGTGGATGGTTACTCAATTGAGTTCACAAAACTTACCACAATTGCGCGTTGACAATTTTAAGTTCAAAAGAGCGACGACTTAGATGCTAAGACTGCATAGAAGAAAATTTGTGCCATTTTTGGATACAAGTTATGTACAAGTTATGGCTTAAAGGTCAAGCAGTTGGAACTAAAAGATTATTTTTTAGTTTTTGGTTAATTCCTCATGTATGCAACATACTGTGTAGACTGAACGGTGAATGTTGATAGGTTAATAATGTATAAATATGAATGATGGATCTAATGCTACTTTGTAAATTATGGTTTATGAAATGAAATGAGGACATTTTGGATTTTTGATAATTTGTTATTTCTGATTTTTTTCACGATGCCAAGTGATATAATGAAGGTGAAATAGTTAACACGCTAATTCTGTCGAACATGTGCACGTGTGACCGTATGACGCATATACATGTGTCGAATAGGATTGGGGTGTTACATAGCCAATAAAAAATTGTAGAACAAAGGTTTAAGCAAAGGAAAACTAAATTTTAATAGAGCTCTAATACCATGTTAGCATTGACAAGACAAAGATGAATTGTATTTTATGTTGCGTGTATAAGACAAAAGATGAGGGCTCCTTATATAGTGTACAATGGATCAACATGTAAACAATAAAAATATTACAATATAATTACATAATATTATAACATAATTTAAGGCATAACTATGGGGATTATAATATCTTTTATATATGCTAACTAATGAATGAAGTAAATGAAATCATATAACAATTCACAAATACATACAATATATACATTATACTATTCTTTAATTTCTATGGAAATATATTACCATTTATTAAATAAAAATTCAATTTATTTAACAAACGAAAAAATAAATTGAGAATAGGCATCTCCAATTAATATAAAATTCATACATGTGGGGAAATAATAAGCATATCCCTTTTAAGAAACAACAAATTATTAAAACAATGGCAAATAAAAGACATAATCTACTAAGATAAGAATAATGATTACCCCTAATTTTAGGGAACAATGATGAGCGTTATGTCTTTATAACCAAGCTACTTTCAAGTTGAGAAGCTATACGAGGCCTCAAAAAATTAAGATACTTAAGATGGGATGTTGCCTTATCTTTTCAAGGGAAAGAGAGGTTCCTTAGTTAAAATGAGATGTTGCTCATGTAAAGAATCCATTACTACTCTACCACCACCAAAAGCCTACAGTTTAATTTTTTACATGGACGTTTAAGGAAATATGACAATGAATGCATGTTCATTTTCTTCTAATTTCACCTACAAAAGCTTAGGAAAATTTAGGCTAAAATGAGCAAAGTATAAGATAACTATTTTCATAAAAATCTAATAAAAAGCACCACCAACTCCCAAAAAACATTATTTCTTTGAAGAAGTTAGAATACGAGATTAGTTAATCATAATTATGATATATTATAATCAAAACTAGTTTCTCATTAAAAAATTTTGAGCACAAGGAAGAGAAATATTGGTTTTAACCAATTAATAGATAAGAAGAACTCATTGGTGGAAGGGAATTGGTTGAATGAGAGAAACTATGTAACACCCCATATTAGGGGATAGGTTATTAAGGAAATTCAGTACATTTTATGCTTTGCATATTTGAATATTTGCTTATTTGTGCATAAGCATTTTGGACACATACAATTATTGTGCATGCATTCATGACATTTTTCTGGGTAAAATAGATTGATAAATGCGATTAAATTATGAAAAACTCATTCGAAGACTACTGGCATTATTTTGGAATTTTTGGAAAATTTAGGAATTTTTTGGAAAATTTGGAATATCAAGAGAAATAGACCAATGGCTTAATGACTTGTAGCACTCCTTGTGGATGATAAATGGCTCACATGCCATGGTGCCATGTGTCAAGGTAATAATTAAACACGCAATGCAAGCATGTGTTTTGAAAGGCAAGTTGCTGTAGCTCTTTGTTGTTTTCCATCTTTTGCTTGGTTCTGCATGCTACACCGAAACTCTGTTCTTTACTGTGAAAGTTGGGATTTTTATAAAGAAGGAAGTAAGTTGTATTATAGTTTCTGGGTTATTTGCAAATGTATTGATGTTATTGTAGTATTGGAATTGAGTATATGCATGAGAAGTTTCAGTATTATAGCTTCGGTAATGCCCAAGATGTTTTTATATAAACTTGGTGTGATTTTAAAAATATTCAGATTATGTAATGGAGGTTGCGGAATGGAAGTTCATTGTGATTAAGTACATAAAAATGTGGTAAAGAACAGTCTGGCTATAGGTTCTACATTGGTTGTAGTTTAAAAATAAAGTCACAGTAGTAAGAATGAAAAATACGCAGTAGTGAGAGAAAGCTTGTGTAAGGAATTGATTTTTCGTGTTTAAATATAGATTTGCCTTGTTTAAGTTGTGATGAGTTGGAATGGAAGTAGAGGAATTTGTTTAAGTGTGATATGTGTTCATTGAATAAGATTGATCCGAGAAGTTTGAAGATAACAAACTTGAAAGATTTCATCTCTGTGAAAGTTCACCGCGGCCAACTCTTTTTGGTTCACCACAGTTAACTTGAAGAATTTGATTTCTGTGAAAGTTCGTCGCGATAAACTTTAAAGAAAATGTTGAAGAATTTTGCTATCTGGAAAGTTCTCCGCGGTGAAGTTTCCTAACAACTTAAACATACTTTGGTATGTTAGGCATAACTTTCTCTGTAACTATTTGAATGGATTGATTTTGATTTGGAGTAAACTAAAGACATAAGGCTACAAATTGTCTGAAGAGATTAAATTCTAATTCTACCTCTAAGATTTTAATAATTTGATTAGAAGTTGAGATAAGAATTTTGATGAAGCTCAAGAATAACCTAAAATCTTTTGAGTATAACTTTCAGTATACTAAACCAAATTGGACGAAATTGGTATCATTGGAAACCTAAGACAAATAGGGAAAACTTTCTAAAAGGAAGTATTATCTAATTACCTCAACTACTTGATGAGCATAATTGAGTAATGTAGACCCGATAGTTGAGTGTGAAATAAATCTGGATTGAGGGTTTGAGTATAGTTTCACATAATCGATTATGTGATAAGATTAGGGATAAGAAACCCAGATTTTTTACATGAACATGCATCATACATATTCAGTATAAATGAGTGTGCATAATTGAATTCATAATTGTGCATAATAGTAATATATGTTTGTATTGAATGTTTTAGAGGAACCCTTAGAGCGACCGATTCTAGATATTGCTGGGACTTCAAGGCAATAAACAATAAGGGAGCTTTTGTAAGTAATTTAGACGGTAAATTTTATGAGCAAGTTTTGATGATTTTTCTTTGACTATTTTGTTTGTTATTGATTTGGAATATTGAATGATTTGCAAAGTTGTAAGTATATGATATGCTTGAATACATGGTATGAAACCTTGGTTAACATGTAAATTGAATTTCAGATATTTCTATTTTTGAATTTGTTAAATCCTAATTGTGGGTAAATAGGCATGCCTAGAAGGGTCTGCAACTGCTTCTATGACACCTTGGTATCTTCTGTTATTGACACTTCGGTGTCTTCTGTTATCGACACTTCGGTGTCTTCTGCTAGTGACACTTCGGTGTCAAAACTTCGGTCTCTTATGTGACACTTCAGTGTCGAGACTTCGGTATCTTCTGTATAAATCCCATTACCTGATTCTATAAATGGATTTAGTAGTCTTCTAATTTTGTACTCTGATGTCTGTTTGGTTTGTTATAAGCTAAATTGTGTTCTGATTCTGAAGGTTTATACCTTTTATGTGATGCAATTCAAATAACCATAATATCTATTCTGAAATGCAATAAATTTGATTTATTTTTTAAGAATTCTTTTAAAATGAATTAGTTATTACTCACTAAGCTACATGCTTAGCATAGTAGATTTGCTCCGTGTAGGTTCAAAGAGAAGCACGTAGGGACTGGGACAAGTCAACTGTAATGGCCAAAGGAGTCTGAAATTTGTTTTGTTTAAAATGTATTTTGAGTTTGTTTTTGAACTTGTTTCTGATGTATGTGACTCCTGAATTTTGTTTCAAGGTTTGTAACAACCTTAATTCAAGCTGGTTTTGGTTTGGAACAAGTTTTATTTAAGCTCAGTGTATTATGATGTATGTTTTCTCCGAATTGCTTCTTCTTTGAGCTATTGAGAATGCATGATGAATGTTTTGTATGTTTTGGTTTTGTCTCGGTTCTGTATGCATGTATGTTATGTTGTCTACGTGGCACCTCCTTATCTTCCCAGGTGGTATTAGGGCATTACATCTTTTTGGTATCAGAGCATGGTTTAGGCGATTCTAGTCCAACTAGCGCTTAACTATTGCTTCTATTGAGTGTACAAGTTATGTTTTGGTCTAATGCGGTGTCCCATGTTTTATCTATAGAATTAACAATAAAAGCGTCGATACTGTTGATGAGAGCAATTAGCCAGAGCAAACTCGTCTACTAATATCTGGTCCCTCTGGTGTCAATCGAGGTGAAGCTGGGATGCTACCACCTCCTCCGTTCACCTCCTCCAACTCAGGGAGAGGCTTTGATTAAGCTGTCCCAGGATATGATGATGTTGCTGCATCGGATGACAGCACCCAAGGCTCCAATTGATCAGGTAAGGAAGTATGGAGCTGAGGAATTTACTGGGACATCTCTGAAGGAATCTAAGAGAGTTAAATGCTAGATAGAGAAGGTTAAGCGAGTGTTGGATAAGATCAGTTGTCCTACCGAGCAGATGGTGCACTCTGCTGTCTCCCTTCTACAGGGAGCAACTTACGAATGGTGGAAGTTTGTTCTGAGGAGTCCTCAGCTACTGGTGCCTCTGACTTGGGAATTCTTTGCCCACGAATTTAAAACTAAGTATGTGATGGAGGCTTATAAGAAGGATAGGTGGAAGCAATTTCTAAATCTGAAGCAGAGGAGTTTGTCAGTTGCTAAGTACGACCGGAAATTTAATTGGTTCAGTAAGTATGCCCCTGAATCTATACTTACTGAAGAGTTCTAATGCCATTAGTTCAAGGAGGGATTGCATGATTCTATCAAGAAGCATCTGACAGTGTTTACTATGTTGCAATAAGTTACTTACCATCAGTTGTTACAAGCTGCGATGAAAATAGAAAGATAAGAGACGATCAGGAAAGAAAGAAGTCAAAAAAAAGGCTTTATTAGAGGAGGCCAATCCTCTGGAAAACGAAGTTAGGCAGGTACTTCCTTTGCACCGGAAGTTGCTTAAAGATCTGTAACTAGGGGAAGGCGATAAAAATTTCCCACATCGAATGTCTTTGGTAGGGGTTCCTCTGGGGGTCGAGGTTCTAGTGCCCTGGAGTACCCACACTGCTCTAATCATCACTGGGGTGTCTGTTAGAGAGCTACAGGTGCATGCTTTCTGTTGGACCCCGATCTTTTATTGGACTTTCGCATTGCTAAATGACTATGAAATGAAAAATGAATAGTGAAAGTGTAAAATTTTGGAGAATAAGAAATCTAAAATTTTGGTCTAAAAGTGCCCATTAAAGCTTTGTAAAATCTTATATTATGATGTTAATGAAAGATTTTTGAATTGTATTGTATTTTGTATATGTTTGATATAAAGATGATGTAGTATGAAGTTAAACATGGCCTCGTCCAATGAGTAGAATGGTATTTGTTGTACTTTCTTTGCTTTTATGAGACAATTTCTGGTTTTCATGTGGATTTTTGTTGGCTCTCTTAGCCTTCTTGAGTGTCATGGAGGATGGATGATTGAAGTGTTTGTGCAGGTGCTGAAAATTGTGTGGGTGTTTGAAGATTTTGGCTAGTGTAAATTTAGGGGAGATCCTGTCAAAATTTATATTATGAGCAGAAACTTTAACTGAGTTTTTGACCCTCTTAGAGTTTGAATTGGATTGAAAGGTTTTCTTGAAGATTGTAATTTAGGTTTTTATCTTTACAATGATGTATAATATGTTATTTTTGGTTGTGGAAATTGGAAAATATGAAATTTGGAAGTTTGGATGTGGTATAGGATAACCAATTATCTGGCAGAAACTTTGACTGAAAAATTGACCTAGTTAGAGGTTGAAATTACTTTTAAGTTCTTCATGAAAGTTTTAGATTTTGTTTTGATATTTCCATTTATGTAAAGTATGGAATTTTTGGATCATGGAATAGGAAGTTATGATTTTTAGAAGTTTCTGTTACTGTTTAGCATGATTATTGGTGGACAGAAACTTTGAAGTAGTTTTTGACTCCCTTAAAGGCCAAATTGATTTTTCTGTCCTTCATGAAAGTTGTAGGTTGCTTTTTCATCTTTGCATTGATATAAAATATGATATGTTTGGACCTTGGAGTTGAAAGACAGAAATTTGAGAAGTGAGTTACTGTTTTAGGGTGACATTAAATGGGATGGTAACTTTGATTGGAAATTTGATCACTTTAGAGGCTGAATTAGTTTTGATATTCTTCATGGAAGTTGTAGATATTCCTTTGAGATTTCTATTGATACCAAATTTGTTAGATTTGGAGTTCGGAATCAAGAGTTGTGAATTTTGGAAATTTTCGGTTATATATATATATTTGTGGAAAAAGAAGGAATTCAGAACTCGCATGCGCCCTCGCAAGGGCGTCTGCTCTCGAGGGCGAGTGCCTTATCCTGCGAGCGGCTCGCGATTGCGAGCGTTCACGCACGAGGGTGCGAAACGCCGTCGTTTTAAATTTTCTTCTAATTTTGCTATTTTCTCTCTAATCCGACCCTCTCTCAATCTTTTGCTTATATCTTTTCTGTCCGACATCTGATTAATTTGATTTTTAAAGCGTTGTATTCCTAAGACATCCCTCTATCCCTTAATGAAAAATTGTTGATTTTTGAGATTAAATTGAGGATGATTGATTTAATGAAATTGAGTTGGATAATTTTCTGAACATGGTTCAGTATTTTGGTGAATTCTTGATCTGTGGAGATCCGATTGAATTGATTTTTGTTGAAAAATAAAATAGATACATGGGGCTATAAGTCATATGAAGTAACTGAATTTCAATTTAGCCCTTAAGACTTCCAATTTCTGAATTGAAGTCGGGTTTAGTGTTTAGTCTTAGATTAGTAAGAGCTGAAAGTATTTTGGCCATAAATTTTGCTCTAGTCATCCAAATGAGGTGATTCTTAATTTGGATTAAACTAGAGAAATAGAGATAGAAATGTTATGAAGGATTAGAGTTTCAATTTAGTCTTTAAGATTGTCAATTGTTAGATGGAAGTAAAGTGCTGGAAAATGTTTTGGCATAAGACAAGTCCAAAATGTTTGGAGTATAACTTTAGGAATAGTACACTAAATTAAATTATTTTAGTGGCGTTATGAAATTGAGACTATAAGGAAAATTTCTCTAGAAGGAAGTTTTAGCAAATTCCTTCAATTTGATGATTTGAAAAATGTCCTAAGCAAATTATGGTTTAATGAATTTTGAGGCTTTAATTTAATTTATGATTTTGAGGACTTAATTAGCATGTTAATGTGAATAATTAGCATGTTAATTTGAGTAAGAGCTTATGGGATAAATTGATTGGATTAATGAAATTAAAGTGTTAGAAGTGCATAAAGGGCAAAATTGGAAGAACACTTAAGGTTTTAAGTTAGAAGGCTTATATGGAGGGGCATAATGTTCATTTTGCATTCTTTAATGACAAGAAGAGTGGGCTGTCGTTTAAGTAGAAGAGAAGCACGAAATTTGAAAGGAAAATGAAAGGAAGAAGAGAAAAGAGAGGAGAGTTTCAGATGGAAAGAAAAGGGAGAAAGAAGAAAGAAGAAGAAAAAGATTTAGGGCTTGATTTTTCTTGGTTTTCAAGAAGGATTTGGATGAAGATTCAAGAGGGAAAAATGAAGAGGAGCATGGCAGCTTTCTTACAAGCTAAGAAAATCCGAAATTGGAGAAGATTAAGGTAAGAGAAGATTTTTGATCTTTAAATTTTTAAAGAGATTTTGGTTTAGATAGCTTGAAAATGGTATGGGTTTGTGATTTCTAAAGTTAATTGTGGTGATTATGCCTTATGTGTGTTTAATTTGGGTGTTTATTGATTAGGGAATTTTAACTTGGATGAAGGAAAGGAATGGTGAAATTGAGGCTTTGAACAAGTTCTAAGCATGGATATAAGGTGGGTACCATGTTTATATTTTGAATTATAAGCCAATTATGTGTTTTCGAAAAATCAAGAAAAGAAAATATTTTCGAATTCTATTGTTTGCAAATGATTTTGAAAAATTGTTGCAAAGGTTAATTTCATTGTTTTTGAATGATTCGATAAAAATTGATACATTTGTTACATTTATTATTTATGAACGATTTTGATAAATTGTCAAAAGTGTTGCATTCCTTGTTTATGAATGGTTGAGAATTGAATATGAATTTGATTGTTATGAAATTGTTAATGCATTTTGTTTGCTATATGACATGTGTATGGATAACAAATTTTCGAAAAGTGCCTTAAGGCAATTTTGTGTTGGATATGACATGTGTATGAAAATTAAGTTTTCGAAATATTCCTTCGGGCAGTCCGATTTTCAAGTATGAATTTGTCTGTTATGTGGGTTTGGTTAGGTTCTATAAGAGGGTCAAGTGTACTTATCTAGGCTTCGCCCGCCTGCCCGCTAGTGACATTCGAGCTCCGTTAAGGACTCCCATAAGTTCACGGCTACACCGGACCGTTATGTGGGAAGGTGTAGTACGTTCTGTTCACGACTGTACAGGACCACTATACGGGAATGTGTAGTATGTTCTGTTTCTGGACTGACCCAAACTAAATTTTGATATGTTATGTGCTTATCTATGTTATACTGTAATGCGTTCCTGATTTGAAAATTGTTCATGAATTTTGAAAGAAATGGAGATTTGCATGATTTGAAATGGTTCACGAAGTTTGAAAAATTGAGAATTTTGATAAATAAGCATTTGATGAATTTCTACTGTGAAAATTTTATAAAATGGCAACATTTTTAAAAAGATGATTTTTGCTTGTTTTTCGATTTATAAACATGTTATCCACGAGCTATAAAGCCCATCCCCCTTCATCCCCATCTCTAGGTATCGAGAAGGAGACCGGATGAAAGCAAGTTATGACATCTATTTATTTGTATATATGTTGTAGGGTTAAGTTCATCATTTGTAAGAATAAGATTTTAGACGTTTGCGGAGGATTTTGGAATTTGTGTATTCTTGTGTATTTCGGATTTTGAGATTAATGTTGTATTATGGCTTGAAAATGCCATTAATATTTTGTAAGCATTTATTTCATGATGTGTATGATTTATGAATTTGTGTATTCAATTGAGATATGAATGTGACTTGGATATGAATGAATGTGATTGAATGTGATATGGGTTCCGGACAGGAGGTCCAATGATACTGATGTTTGAGAATTATTGAAGTGTTATAAGCATATAAATGTGTTTGTTTATGTTGGGATTCCGGACAGGAGGTCTGCTGAATTGTGTTGCTGGAATTGAAAAATTGAAGCGCTCTTTGTTTATGGTTTGATTGTGTATAGCAATGTGTGAGATGTTTAAAGAAAAATAAGAATTGGTTAAAAGATGAATTATGAGATGTGTATGAATTTGAAGGATAAAATAATTGAGGTTGTGGAATTGATGAATTTCCAATTGGGAAATTGAATTGCTTTGTATGAGATTGAATAAAGAATGAAAAAAAATAATACCGTTTCGGATAGGGTTAGATCAAAGGTGTTCTATGGGTTTCCAACGCATGTTTTTTTAGGTCCGCGTATTGGATGTCGGAAATTTGTTTCAGTTCGATTGAACCGTTTGTTTGCTTTGATTCTGAGCCAATTCGATTTCTTTGCCCCCTTAAGCTTTGGATTCTTTCGCTTTTTGATCCGACTTTCACCTACGTTTGTTTTTGTTTTGGCCCATTTTTGTTTGTGTTCCGTTATTTCGGATTTGATTCCTTCGCTTTTTGTTCCGCTTTCGATTTATTTCGCTTTTGCCAAGTATAAGTTTTCTCACGTTTAGTACATGTTTTCGATTTATGATTCCGAGGTTGGGTTTCAAAAACGGGACCCAACAAGCTGCATAAGAAAGATTACAACATTGTAATTTACCTATTAAATGAAAAGGTAGATTACAAGATTGTACTACATTTTTGAAAACATCAGCTGGGAATACTTGATAATGAGCTTAATTAGTAGGTCTTTAAGGTAATGAGGTCAATTAGAGGATTCAGTTTGTTTTCTTGGTTGTAATGAAAGGTTTAGCAAAAATTTTTGCAATTTTTATCTTTGACATTAGAGGAATGCACTATATGCTTGATTCGAGGTCATACAAGTTGATTTCTTCAACTTACCCAGTTGAATGGGACTATGACGGAGAGACTAAATATTGTTATTGTAACTTGAAAGAACCTAGAAGGACTTCCTAGACTGATGAAAATCCAGGAAGAAGGTTTTATGGCTGTCAACTTTTTTAGTAATTTTTGTACATTTTGATGTTGTTTTTATATAAATATGTTCATATTTTTCATTAATGAATTGTTGTTTTTTGTTTCATGGTAGAGTGAAATATCTATGGATTTCATGAATGTCATGATCAAAGATTTTGTCTAATAGCAAGAAATACTATTTTTGAGCTGAAGAACAAAGAGAAGATGCTATACCAACAAACTAATCTATTGAAGGCTGAAGTGGCAGAGTTAAGAGAAAATGCAGTAAATGTTTTTGAAAGCTAAAATGATTGCACAAAATTTGAAGCTGAAGAATGAGTTAGAGGCTATGAGGAGTAGTAATGAAACACATTCAGCAAAGTGTTGGAAATTTGTAGCTTGTTTAAGTTTTTGCTTACTAGTTTTTTTGTAATGTTTGTTAGCTTAAATAATGAAGGCAATTCAGACAATAGTTGTAAGTTTAAAGCCTTACCTAGAAATGGTTTGATGTATTAGAGCAGTGTCTAAATGCAATCGAGCTTATATGATATTGTTTATTCCTTTCTAATCTAATTTTGACTGAGCGAAATGTTGGGTAAGTCCAGATTTGGGTGGAGTGAAGACTGCAATTGTTTTATGTTTCAACATATGGAACCATATTGTGATTGTGACATTAAGGATTTATATGTTGGAGATTATGTGTTCTAAAATTATGACGTTAATTGTTCACTTGGTTATTCTTTGTATTAACAACGTACATCTTCTATATTCTTTTGATTTTTAAAGATTAGAAGTGAATTTTTTTGGTGTTATCATGATACTAGCAGATGAATTTTTAAGGTTGATGTAGCAAGTGATGGTTATCTTTACATAATCTCATTCAATTCAACCGGATGATACCCTTTTTCTTTGCTTCATAAGTCTACCATGCTATATAAAAAGATCTGTCGATCTCCTTTATAATGTCTAAATGTAATTGAGCTTAGAAATTCATTTTGTGGCATACATATACAAGTGCAGTTTCATCATCCAACATTCATGAACTTCAAAAAATTAAAAAAAAACCTAAAAGAAAAGAAAAGCAATTCTAACTGAAATTGCTTGTCATTGCATTCATTCATATAATAACATGTAAATGCCAACAAGATCCTTACATTAATAACATTCGATATATTTCCAAACTATCATCCATTGTTTAGTACACAAATATCACAAAATTGATGGATATAAGTATCATCCACTGTTCATAACACAAAACACTAACGAACACAATTTTGTTTACATTTTCTCCTTCCCCTTTGAAGATGCAGTTTGACTTTCTTAACTTTGAACCATATGCCTAGTAACAGCTTGCTTGCTCTTTTTATATTTCTGTCTAGGGTTTATTATTCTCTGACTTTGCCTTCCAAGATGTAGATAAAATGCAAACAATATTAACTTCAGTTGTATCACTTAATTAATGTTTAAAAAGATAGGATAAACATTAAAATTTTATAGTTGTATCACTTACATTTAGCGTCTACAACCCTGTCATTAGATTTATGTATATCCATATTCCTTCCATCCATTTCTTAAACTTGCTATTGGCTTCATGTTGAAGAGAAGAGTATGTGATAGGCATTTTTCCTAAAATTTTTGCTTAAGAATTTGGGCTAGATTTACTAGCACTAAACATCCTCATTCTGCTTTCATCATCTGCAACACCATAGTCAGGCACTCTTTTCTTTTTGGTGGTGGCCTTTGAAGATGTAGATATATTTTCTATTTCTAGAGAACCTCCAGGTATTGGGAGAACAACTAAGGCTGTTGCATTTGCACTTCGACATACATAAGCGGTACTTAAGGTGTTGGCAGTACTTGTAGTAATTATGACACTAGTAGATACAGACACACTTGCAGAGGTAGAGGTAGAGGCAGAGGCAGAGGAATTTGCTCCTCTTTTACTTTCTTTCCACTTTTAGCATTGTTAGATGCAGACGTAGAGGCATTTACTGGGATATTTGTCTTGGTTTCAACTGTGGAGTTGTTTTCTCAGGTTAACTGTGAATTTGTTTGTGTTTTGTTCTATAGTGAAATGAGTTGATTAGTCTTCATAGGGATTTTAAAAATTGGACTTGAACCTGATATTGATAATTGCAAAAAGTAGAAAAAAAACTATTAGATTTTCACTACTATCAAACAAAATCTTAGTTGTACCAAAGAAAAAGACAAAACAACCTATAAATGACCTCTTTGCCCTTATAAGAACAACCTCTGTTGTTGTGTCCTTCTTTATGGTAGTGGCTACATATCATAATCATGCCCCTTCTAGACATGTGGTCAGCATTTATCTTTTTGATCACTTTTGTAGTCTTTGGAGGCTCATTAAGGCCCTTTTTTCTAATTGTTTTAGGCCTACTAGGTCCTTATTTGAATTCCGGTGGCCTAACAGTTTTGTCATTTCTAATGAGCTAGTCGTTCATATTAGGCATTGGTTGAATAGCCTTCCCATATGCTTTGACAGGGTCACTCTTCCATAACCAACTCGAAGTGTACTGTTCAATATTAAACCTCTGGTCTTAGATATCACATATGGCATGTGCACAAGGAATGTCAGGGAGGGTATATCTCCTATAAGAGCATGTTTTGTCATGAAGCCTCACCACATATCTGTTCTCACCATGCCATGCATTATACACCATAACTAGCTAACATTATCTAATGTGTCTCATGAGAAAAGTCAAAAAATAACTTTTCCTCTACTTTGATAGGCCTAATTAGAAATTCATACTAACTAAGCCCTTCTTGTAGGTTTAGTAATGAGTTTCAAATAGTTAAAGAACCATTTTAAGAAACTTTGAGGTTACATAAGGCCTCAATCCTAATACACTTATAGCAACCATTAGTTTTTTATAAGAGACTGAAGAGACACCAACTAATATATAATACCTTTAAATGGAATAACAGGTAGAGAATAAACAAGCTTTTCATACATTGAACCAAAAAAGTTATTACAAGGAATAACAGGCAGTTTGGCAATTACAAATGCAACGCATTCATAATCTATGCTCCTCTATAAAGGGTTATCTTATATATACAATCATATAAATGTTGTCAAAACAACTCCAAAGCTTTAGTTGTAATAATATGAAACAAGAATATAACCATAAATTCATAAAATGTATTATCAACTCACAACCTATAGTAGGAACCGACAAAGCTATCTTCCCAGCATCCTCATTAGCTTGCATTATCTTTTTTATACAACCCTGAAAATTTAATAATAAATCCACTATAAGACTTAGATAGACAGAGAGCAAGAAGAAGGGAGATCATACCATAATTAACAATTATCAAGAGTTTTCAGTGAAATGACTGAAAAAAGTAAATAAATATTTTCCAATAAAAAAGATCCATGTTAGCTTTAGGGGTTCATGTAGAAAGACAAGTAACCAAAGATGTTGATTGAAGCAAATGCATACGGACTAAAAGCATAGATTTTGCTAGGTTTTTCAAAATTTTAACAACTCAAAATGGCACTGTCAAGCTTCTCAAACGAACTTATCAAAGTTACACAAATTGTCAAACCTCAAACGTGAATGTACTTGGTGAATGTTGAAGAGAACATTTACGCTGAAGGATTGGAAGGTGGATCGACGAGAAGGATTGGATTGATCGACAGTGATGATGCATAAAGGAGAGTGGATCAAAGAGAGGGATTGGAGTTATCGACTGTGATTAGACAACCTTATTACTAATTTTCCTAGAGAAACAGGGGAAATATTGGAGATAAAAAGTTAATTCCAGGTTTCTTCTACAAAATTTAAATGATTTTATTTACGTCCTTATCTTTTGAAAATCCACGTAAGCCATATGTGTTTTTAACATGACATCTAAAAACCAACTGGCCTGTCAATAACAGCGCGTGTATTACACTTTCTAATTTCTTTCCAAAAAAGCCTAAAATTGAGCAAACTCGTAAATGTTTAGATCTTTATTGAACAACTTAAAATGTTTGGTCTTAAATTGATCAAAACCTAAAAAATTTGGCCCCAATATGGGCTTTAAGCCTATGATATAATAACAAGTCCAAAATGAATGATGCAAAGTTAGGAAAATTATAGAAAGAAATGGAAAAAACAAAAGAGGTGAAGAAATGGGTAAGGTGCAATTTTGTGTTTTGGTATTGTTCTGACTTTGTACCGACTGAAAATGATGTAAAAGAAAAAATAGTATCAAGACTAAATTTTATGTGATATAATTTATGTTTAGCAGTTACCAGTGTCTAAAATATTAGCAAGACACATAAACTAAATTGTAAATTCATATTACTTATGGGTCAAATTGAAGAAGTAAACCATACTCAACTTTCTTTCTAGGTTCCTCCTTGATGCACAACTTCTATCTCTAATTCTTTGAAGTTTTTGTTCAATCTAAATAACTCATCTTAATTTCTCAAATTACATAGAAAAACTCCTAGTTAATTCTTTCAAGTCACTCTATCACTATCACTATTGCCTATCTTCCACACTATTATCAATGCGTCTCACCTCTCTCACATTTCACCGTGTTCACATATCATATCTCATCATCTATCTCAAAGATTTAGGTAAGGTTATTTGAAGTTTCAAAAATTGAAAGTTGAAACAACTATAACATATGAATATATTTTACTATGTAAATTAGATAAGGTTTGGTATGATAATTTGGCATTGAATGATACGTAAAATAGACTAGTCAGACTTGTTTGTGTTTTCCTATGGAGTCTAATTTAAAATGGAGTCACTAATGGTCAATAAACTCTCTTTCTTATTTCCTTTCAAAAAAGTTAATATAAGAATATATATGATGTGTGCTTGATTGTTCATACATTTACTCCATAACACTTAGTGATTAAAGCTATAAAATGTTTAAGATTCTCATTGTGGTTCATAATTGGTTTTAGGTACAAGTTGGAAGCAAAAGAGCTAAAATGAGTTTAAAACGCATTTTGTGAGCCATCTTCTTAATGTTCAAACTCATTTGTCTTTGTAGAATAAGAAGGAGATGAATTAGGGTGAAGATGGGATGAGAAAATGCAAAAAATGAAGAATTCAACATGAACTACAAGATACACGGCAATGTATCCACTTGCATGACCATGTATAAATTTAAAAGTGGCGTTATTATGATGCATGGTTGAATGCATGACTAATTTTTGCTATAAATAGACATTTAAGACAAACATAACATAAATCAGTTTTGGAACTCAAAGGGAGGCATAACTCTTACTTCTTTGGGATCTATGAAGGGATAATCTTCCTTCTCCCGGTTTAAAAGGAAAATTGAAGTTAAAGAACACACTTGGGCATCTTTCCATTATGCATTGTTGATTCTTTCTCTCTAGAAATTTTTTATGTTATTTTTAGCTTAATGTTTTAGGTATTCATATATATATATATATCATTAATATTCTCATTCTCAATAGATTATTTATGTAGAAACTCATTGCCAGAATATGGAATACATATGTAATAGTTGTATTTTCAATTCATCTATGGTAAACTAATAGTGATGAATCATTTGGGATAGTATGACATAGGTTAAATGGCCAAGCTTGTTTGATTGTTGCTTAGATTAATCAATTTTCCTAGTTCGTAAAGCGATTATCCTATTAAATTTAGAGAACTTATTTTAGGTTGTTTGATAGCTAGGTTTAGTTAAAGAGTTTATTTTGATTAAACACGACCTAAGAGAAAATTGGGGTTAATATAGCATATTTTAACCTACGATTAATAGTTTCTAAGAGAGGTATGAGTACAATAAGACGATGAAGTATGTTTATTTTTGTGTAGACTTAGATTGAACCAATAACTAAATTCCAAACTCATTCATCAATTTTCTTACTTTTATGCTGTTAAATTGATTTGCTTTCTTTAGTTCAATTTTACTTTATTTTCTTATTTATTCTAATCATATTATTTTCTTATTTATTCTAATCATAAGCCCATATCCTAATCACCAATTCTTTTCATTACAAAAGATACACACACTCTCTGTGTGGATGCGATCACTACTCACCACTACTATAAATTTAGTTGTGCAGAGTTTGGTTTTGTTTTGTGCATAAGATATGCATCAAGAATTTTGGCACTGT
>JANITW010000008.1:63389160-63403170 GCA_027564335.1 Erythroxylum williamsii
ATCAAAATTTGATATAGGCACCATGCAAAAGGTGCAATTGGCACTTTGTATTCCCAATAACACCCGTGTCTGACTGAGTGCCCATGTAAAAGAAGATGTAACCAAACGATTGTGTCTTAAAACAACGAAGCATCTAAGTTTCAAGGGTCTTCAACCGATGAAAATGTTACTATAGGCTTCATGCGGCAGATAAGTTGTCATAGATTGACACTTGTTGCTGACACTTAATTGGAGCCATTCCCCACTGTTAACAAATACCAAAAACAACAAAAAAGAAAATAACCTATTTACACAAATGGATATAAATAAATATGTGGCTGCTTATAATTTGAAAGGAAACCATGGGAATAAGCTGCCTCCAATCGTGAAAACAGCCTCAATCAAAACTTGATATAGGCACCATGCAAAAGGTGCAATTGGCTTTTTGTATTCCCAATAACACCCGTGTCTGACTGAGTGCCCATGTAAAAGAAGATGTAACCGAATGATTGTGTCTTAAAACAACGAAGCATCTAAGTTTCAAGGGTCTTCAGTCGGTGAAAATGTTACTGTAGGCTCCGCGCGGCAGACAAGCTATCATAGAATGACACTTGCTGCTGACTCTTAATTGGAGCCATTCCCCACTGTTAACACATACCAAAAACAACAAAAAGAAAAAAACCTATTTACACAAATGGATATGAATAAATGTGGCTGCTTATAATTTGAAAGGGAACCATGGGAATAAGCTACCTCCAATCGTGAAAATAGCCTCAATCAAAACTTGATATAGGCACCATGCAAAAGGTGCAATTGGCACTTTGTATTCCCAATAACACCCGTGTCTGACTGGGTGCCCATGTAAAAGAAGATGTAACCGAATGATTGTGTCTTAAAACAACAAAGCATCTAAGTTTTAAGGGTCTTCAACCGGTGAAAATGTTACTATAGGCTCCATGCGGCAGACAAGTTACCATAGATTGACACTTGCTGCTGACTCTTAATTGGAGCCATTCCCCACTAAACATCTCAAATAATATCATGGGTATCTCTCTTGCTACTCAATTCCATTTTTGTAAATAGGCTTAAATATTTTTTTGTTGTTTTTGGTATGTGGAATGGCTCTAATTAAGAGCATGTGTGTGTGTGTGTGTGTGTGTGTATAAAAGCCTTGGTAAACCTATATATATATGCTTATGTAAAACCACTATTTAAACCTTGGTAAACCTAGGTAAAAGTACTACTCATTCAATTGTTCTACAATCTGAACCCATTCGATTTTTACCTTGTCTTCTTGAAATTTCCAAGTTCACAATTAAAAGATACTAACCACCTTTCCTTTAGCCATTTTGGTCCAAATCTTTCAACTATAGTTGTTGTGGAGCTACAACTTTCATTGGCATCGTTCCATCCTTTGATATTCAAGTCTCTTTCATATGTGATGATGTCATTTATGAAACCATTGCAATATACATGTTTTTATTGACACAATACATTCAAAGGGAATCAATAAAATTTACAGTTACATACACAAATGTTTGTTTTGGAAATTAAAAACCCCTTATGATCTAGAGATCCTTGCATTGTTTTGCCAACAGGGCAATTAGGAAGACGAATGGGATTGTTCAATTAAGTTAAGACTGAAATGATTGGAAAATAATTGGGGTTTTAATAAACTTGTGCTATTATTGTTCCTTCTAATAGGGCTCAGTTTCAAGTGTCAAGAATTATGGTTCCTGTTGTGGGTTAGATATCATGGTACATGAGAGCTTTATCTAGATCACTATGTGTAGGTGGTTGCTTAAAGACATTGCAATAGAACATGTGGCCATTATAGGTTGAGAAGCGTCAAAGAGGACAGAGTCTGAGGGGCTATTAGATCGATAGGCGAGTCAAGAGCTTAGATTAGACAGTGATTATATAGGGTTAAATTTAGACGTATTTAGAAAGCATAAATTGATTTTATACACCCCACCATATACTTTCCTGATACACCGTATGGTATAATTACCAACAAGCTAGTTGCTTCATAAACCAATTATAGAAACCTGAACTCGTTACTTGATATGAAGTATGGACATTTAAAGATTGCAACGCCGATAACAACAGATTATACGACAACACTCACCTCATGAATTCTTGGATCTTGGAACTTGAAACGGACTTTTTAGGTTCAAGAGTCAGTTGCACACCCTCGCAAAGGAAGTCTGCAGTTGCCACGAATTCTCTCACTGAACCCTCTGGAAGTCACGGCAGGTGATCCAATTCGGATGCCACCAGGTACTAGTGCACTCTTATCACCTAACATAATAAATAGTATACGCAATCACTAAGATAATGGTAAAGAAGAGAAGACCAGACATCACAACAAAATGCAAAGACAAATATACACACCAGGCACAACAAGCTGGAGAGCGTTTGTGGGCAATGGTGGCGGCGGCCAGCTGGATTGAGAGGGCAGAAAAGAGGAGATGGCATAAGTAGGGTTGGCATGTTATATAAGAAGGGTTGGCAGTTGGGTCGGAGAAATTAAATTAGGTTTTTAGTTTAGTCATTACACTTTTTAAAATTATATTTTCTACCTGTTAAATACAGATATTTCCACGGCTAGGCCAGGAATTAGGAGGAAAAGTTAAATTAGTTTTTTCTAGTTTAGTCGTTATATTTTTTAAAATTATATTTCCTGTCATTAATATCGTTATCTCATGTAACGATTGTCGAAAATGTTGGCAGATTTAGTACCTTGCCTAATACGACAGCTCAAGATAAATTATCCTTTTTTAGTTAATTCGAAACGAAATATTTTTCTTTTTTAATTTTACAACTAATCTCTAATCTTCAAATTCTCTTTTTTATTAATTAATTAAGAAAAGTTCATAAAAGTTCCTTTTGATTTTAACAAATATCCTAAAATTAGTCCAATAAAAACGTACCAAATGACATTAAGCATTAACTAGATAATTAGCTAATCTCATTCATTTTTTACAAATAATTTTTTTAAAATTGAAATTAAATTAAAATTAAATCCAAATCTAACCTACCTAAATCTAGACCCTACCGAGGCCCAAATTTTGAAAAATTAGACTTCTAAGTCAGTGTAGATCTAAATTTAGCATATAAACCGGTCCATTTAAAACGCCAACCATTGCCATCCCTAAGTAAGATAAAATTGGGACAATAACAGTCGTGATTAAGATTAACAGGTGTACTCATCATGCAAGTTATTTTCATCCGAGAGCTATAATTTATTATTTTTTACCATGAAACAATGAATAAGAAGTAAACAATAGCGTTAGATTAGACTTATTTCCAAAGCGTTGCTTGAATTTTTACACCCTACCAAATCCTTGCCTGATACATCGTCTGGGATAATTACTACCAAGCTAGCTGCTTCATAAACCAAAGTATAGATACCAAAACTGTTACTTGATCTGAAGTACGGTAATTATTAGTTCTCACCTTCGTCCCTACATTTTGGGAGATTTAAAGATTGTAAAGCCAATAACAACAAATTATAAGTTAACACTCACACTCCAGGCATGGGAAACATCGTTGCAAGGGTTTCAACTCTCCTTTGGAGATTTGCCACTTCGTCTACTAAAGGAAAACCCGGAGACATGACAAACTTCATGAAGTCTTGGAGCTTGGAACTTGAAACTGACTTTTTAGCCTCAAGAGTTAGTTGCACACCGTCGTGAATGAAGTCGGCAGTTGCCACGAATTCTTTCTCACTGAACCCTCTGGTAGTCATGGCAGGGGAACCAATTCGGATGCCACCAGGTACTAGTGCACTCTTGTCACCTAACGTAATAAATAGCATATGCAAGCACTGTGATAATGCTAAAGAAGAGACGACCAGACGTCACAACAAAATGCACAGACAAATACACTCACCAGGCACTGAATTCTTGTTCAGAGTAATAGAGGCCATGTCAAGAATTTTCTCCACCCTAGCCCCATCAATACCCTGTCAAAAGATTCACATAGAAAAAAGAACATGTTTATCACCTGAACAGTTCCGTATAACTACAATAACTAACTTGCTAAGTTATAACCATGTTATTTGAGATGACAAACTTAATAGTGAAATGTCAGGCATAAATACACCAAAAAATTAGATATGGTATATTTGAACATACACTTGCAAATGAACCTTCACCACTATTGAATCAAGTTATAGCATCTAACAATCGTAACCATGTAACTGCGGCAATAACTCTTATGTAGTGAGGATTATAAAGTCGTTTGGCAAATATTTGACATATCATAATACAACATGATGTGTAATCAAAAACAACGACATGATGTTGCAGTTATTTGTTTCTAGCAAGCAGCAAAATGTTACAGTTAATTTTGGATGCTCCCATACATTAACCCAGAGAGCACTTACCAATGGCCTCAAATCTACAAGAACCAGGTGATTATCACTCCCACCAGAAACTAGTTTGTAGCCTAGTTCAGTTAATCGACTTGCGAGAGCTTTACAATTTGAGATGACCTACAAGAAACAAGTAAACTATTTAGAAAAAAGAGAAGACAAGAAATTCAGCAAAGTTTGATCCCAAAGTTTCAGTACCTGCTTTTGATAAGATTTTAATGCAGGTGATTGAGCATGCTTCAGGCAAACGGCCAGCCCCCCAATTGTGTGGTTATGAGGACCACCCTACGTCACATATTATAAACATGCTTAACATGCAGGGGTGAAACTCAACAAAGAACCAATATTTTACCTACAACTGCGAGCAACCTGTAAGCCAAGAAATACAACATTGTTGATAGCAGATTCCAAATCAACTCCCAAAACAGAATCCCTCTTGAAAAAGATCATCCCACCTCGTAGACCTCGTAAAGATTGAAGAAAATTCGTCATGTTTTCAAGAAATAGGTTATATATGATCGAAAAGATACATTTAATCAAGTTGTTAATCTTTTTGTAATAATAAGTGTTTCCCCGTTGATATGTGATGTATGTGTACTGAATTTCGAACATGAAATGTTCGAGGTGAATAAGACATTGGAAGTGCTATCTGAATGTGAATGTGATTGACTACTTGTTTCTCAACTTGAATGTTGAATGCTGGACTAAAAGTCTGATGAAAAATGTGAGTGAGAAAGAATGTGAATGTGACTAAAATAGCATAATGATTGAATTTGTGGAATGCATTTCATTTCATTGCATGTAATATAAAGGCAGTTGTGATTGATGTCACTAGTGAAAAGAGCTTAAAGCTCAGGCATTTGTGGAAAGAGCCTAAGGCTCAATGTGTACAAGGAGCCCTGTATCCCTAACAGATAAGGGACAGTATGAAAGAGCTCGGTATCTACAACGGATATAGGAAAGTGAAAAAGTTACATAGTCACAACAATGTAATAAATGAATTGAGCCTCATAAACATTGCATTCAAATATAATATGAATAAATTGAATAACTACATTGTTATGATGACTTCCCTTATATGAATATGTGATAATGATTGGTATGAACTTGTTTTTGAATTATGAGATTTGTGAACAAGTGATTCATAATATTACTTGGTGTGACCAAGTTGATGTGAATTACATGATAATATGAACTGTTGTATTGTATCACAAGAGTAAACCATCGAAGATGGTTACTTTACTGAGTTCACAAAACTCATCAAAATTGCAACATTGACAATTTCAGGTTCGAGAGAGTGACGACCTAGCTTCTAAAATTGCATAGAAGTGATTTTGTACAACTTTTGGAGTTCAGATATGGCTCAAAGGTCAGTCAACTGGGATTAAAGAAATAGTTTGCTTTAATTTTTGTTTTGTTTCCTTATGTATGTACAAATTATGTAGACTGAGTTTTAAGCACTCTAGGTAGACATTGTAAAATATGGATGATGGTTAATGCTACAGTGTGAATTATAGTTTGAGAAATGAAATAAGGAAAATTTTGATTTTCAGACAATTTGTTATTTATGGTTTTACTTACGATGCCATGTGATATAGTAAAGGTGAAATAGTTAACACACCATTTATATTGGGCATATGCACTTGTTTCCCAAGGATGCACTTGCACGTGTCAGATGAGAGTGGGGTGCTACATGACAAATGTCACTTGCCAAGCCTAGTCTTTAAACCATGATTTTTACTTGAAAGACCATTAATTGTTTTGTTCTTTCTTCATTTTTCTTCTTGGTGGCTTTCTTCTTTAAGCTTCTTCACTTCCACGAATTTTCCCACTAACCTCCATCAACGTTAAACCTAGCTTTCTTATCTTTCACTTACTACTCTCACCTTGTTGTCTTTTTCATTTGCTAAAAGAAACCTAAATCTCCCAACCTCCATAATGATGTACGTGGGTTGCATGAGAAGTTAGGGCTTCTTGATGTTTTGAATAATTTGGAGTTTTAGCAAGTAAGTATCACGTTATTTCTTATGAGTAATATAAATATGAAACAAATATGGTGATTAATTGAAATTACATGATCATGAGAATAGTGGTCATTATACATATGCATCATGGATGATGAATGAGAATCTTGATGTCTTATTTTTGAGTTTTTGATTGCTAATATTTCGTGAGTTGTTGTAAAGATGAGTTTGAAATAGAAAGATCATTGAAAATAGTGTAGGAAAAAGTGTAGAAAATTTTGATAAAAAATGGATGTTCCATGTTCTGTTTTCGGTATTACGATCAAATATAGACTATGATTTGTTTGTGATTGAAATTGAACTAAAATGGAAGTAGGAATGAAGAGAAAATATTGAGGAAATACGCTAGAAGAGATAGACTAAGCGAAAGAGATGAACTAAGATGAAAATGATGATGAAGGGTCCTGGAAAATGTGTAGAGGCAGTGTTTTCACTAAACATGCATTTGTATTTTAGCCATATCTTGACCTGTATACATCCAAATGGGATTATTTTAAGTTTATATTAAACTAGAGACATATGGATATATTTTGCATGAAGAAATCGAAATTAAATTCTGTCTCTAAGAGTTTCAAAATTTGACTTGAAGTTGAGTTTTTGGATTCTGTCATGGTTTGGGAATAGTCCATAGTATTTTAGGTATAACTTGCAGAATATTAGAACAAATTGTATGAAATTAGTGTCATTAGAAACTTAAGGCATAAGGGAACAATTATTTAGAAGAATGTTTTGCCCAAATCCTTTATTTTCCTTGTCAAAATGGTCATGCAAAATTAAACCGAAGGTTTATTTTAAGAAGAGCCAGAATGAAGCTTAATAAAAGGTAGTGCATGATCATGTACAAGCACGAGCACGATTGTGATACTGAATGTGTACTGCTATTTGACAGTTTTGAACACCATTTACTCTTTTGGCCATAATTTCTTTTTCGAACCTCCAATTAACTTTAAATTTGGATCACAAACTCCTCACACATTGTATTTCTTCTCCACAAAATTTTATAGCCATCTAAAATCATTAGGAAAATATTGACAATGAATGATTGATGAATTTAAGATGAAATGAGCTAGAATTTGTTAAGTGGAGTTGATTTCATTGAACAATCATCAGTATTTTGGCTATATCTTGATTTGTAGAATTCCAAATTGAATGATTTTTTATTCAGATTAAACTAGAGACATATGGATACAAATTTTATGAAGAAATTTGTTTTTTAATTCTTTCTCTAAGAGTTTTAGATTTTGGATCGAAGTTGAGTACCAAGTACTATTGCAGTTAAGAATAATCTGAAGTATTTTAAGTATAACTTTTAGAATACTAAACCAAATTGTATGATTTTGGTGTCATTAAAAAATTAAGACATATGGGAACATTATTTTTGAAGAAGGTGTTGTCTAAATAATTCATTTTTCTTGTCTTAATGACCATGCAAAATGGACCCAAAAATCTGTTTTTAGGAAAAGTTGGAATGATGAATAAATGAAACATACCTGAGATTGTCATTGAACATGTATTATTTATAATCCATACACACATCCATGCATAAATGAATGCTTATAATGGTGCAAATTTGTGATGTATATAAATGTGTATGCATTGCATGATTTAAAAGAGCATATTGAGCAATAATATGTAGACATTGCTGGGACTTCGAGGCAATAGCTTTCCAGAGCAATGGTGAGTAACTTAGATGGTCTCACTTAATAAATTTTTTGTTTTAAATGTTGTATTGAATTAAATTGTGAATGTAATTGTGTTGATTTCAGACATTAAATGTACGAGGCATTTGATGCATGAATGACATGTTGGAAGTATTCCTTGAATGTGAATTTGATGAAATAAATGATTCTATACATACATGTTGAATGCTGGACCAAGTTCGAAGATAAATATGAATGTGAATGTGATGCATTTCGTTACATGAATACATAAAAAAATAATGGCAGTTATGACTTGAGTAGCCACTGAAAATGAGCTTAAAGCTCAAAATGTGATTAAGAGCTAAAGGCTCGCTTTGTCTAATGAGCCCTATATCTTCAATAGATAAGGGACAGTTATCAATGAGCCCAATATCCAAAAAGGATACGAGACAATTATAGGCACTCAGTCATAACACCGTAATAATTAGAAATGAGTCTCATGAGCATTGCATATACATTTGATAGGTATGTTTGAATAATTATAATTTATTATTGACTTGTATTTGAATGAGAACATAAGAATTGTGAATAAAGTGTTATGTGATGCTATATGATGATAAATAAAATGACGTGAATTATGTGATTGTATATATTGATGTAATGTATGAATTGAGTGAACCATCGAAAATGGTTATCTCACTGAGTTTGTAAAACTCACCAAAATTGCAACGTTGACATTTCAGGACTGAAAGAAGACACTAGTGATAGAGAGACTCAACAAGAAGCATAGTTCTTATACTTTTGGAAAGAAGAAATGGCTCAATGATCGATTAGCTGAGATTGAAAGATTAGATAGAATTTTTGTTTAATTCCTCCTGTGTGCAACGTGTTTTGTATTTAGTTTTGATAATGTACATATAAGGATGAAATATGAAATCCTACAATGTACGTATTTAAGTTTTATGAAATGAAATGAGGAATTCGGTTTTAAAAATATTTTGACATTTACGTATTAATGATGATGCCATAATTAACATAGTGATGTGAGTGCTCTAACATGCCACCCTTATGGGGTATGTATTCAGATATCACTCAGGATGTCGGGTACGTGTCTTACAAAAGTAGGATGTTATATTTTGATATTAGAGCATGGTTTGGCATCCATAGGGACAGATTAAGGATATAGACATGACATATAGTAAGAAACTTGAAATAGTAATCGCTATTATTGTCTATTATAGGTCATTTGACATAGGTAATCAAATGGGACACTCAACTAACCTAGAATCAGTAGGAGCCAGTAGAGAGTCTTTTGTGCCATAATATGAGAGAATGCCTGCGAGAATCCCTGTGAGAAAGAAAAGAAAGTATGATAAGCTATAAAAGTAAGGGGTTGTGGACTTCTACGAAAGTACAGACCCTATAGAGGCTGAGGGATGGCTAGAGAGAAAAGAGAGAATTTTTGACCAGATGAACTGTGAGTCGGACTTCTCGTCCGACTATGCAATTTATTTATTACAAGATCTACTTAGATAGAAAGATGAAGGAATTTTCTAGATCTAAAGTAGGGCTGGTTATTGGTGGCAGAATATGAGATCATGGGATATGCTACTGCCTTAATTCCTACTAAGGAAGATAAGTGTCAGAGATTTGAAGATGGGTTGAACATGGAGATTCAAACAAGGCTAGCTATTACTAACTTGAACATTTTCACTGAACTTGGAGCAACCTCGATCCGAATAGAGCAATTGTTGAGATATGATCAAGGAGAACACAGATAAGAGTCCAAAAAAGAGGCTCAGTGAATCTCAGGGTAGTTCTAACAGAAGGTTTAGTACATGCCAGAATAGATCCTTTAGACCACTGGCTGGATCAAGACAGTTGGGATTCAGACAAAGGGGTAGCTTTATGAAGTTTGGCAGTAGAAGAGGAGTAGTAGTGAGTCAGCTACCTAATTGTGAACATTGTGGGAAGAAGCATAATGGTGAGTGCTAGAGACTGTCTGGAGCTTGCCTTAAGTGCTGCTATTTTGATCATCATATCAGAGATTGTCCTATCGTGGTTGGAACTCAATATGGTGTAAGAGGGGGATCAGCAAATGAAGCTACTATCCTGCAGAGCCGAACTAGTGGGTCTGGAAAGAGAGGTCGTGATAGAGGCAGAGTGAGCTCTAGGAGTCCTTCTATCAGGACTTTGCCGTGAAGCAATCGACTGCAATCTCAGGCTAGAGTTTATGCTATGACCAGGCAGGAGGCTCATGATTCTCCATATGTTGTTACAGATGCGCTACTTATTTTTGCTTATGAAGTATTTACATTGCTAGATCCTGCATCTATGCACTCTTTTATCACACTGTATCTGGCATCTAGGTTGCATTATGATAAACAGTTATTGAAGCATAGATTAGAGGTGAATACTCTAATTGGTAGTACTGTAGTAATAGGTGAAGTCTGCAATAGATGCTTGTTTAGAATTGATCAGGCAAAATTGGAGGCAGACTTAATCGTACTATAGTTAAAGGCGATAGATATTATCCTAGGCATGGATTGACTTACTGCTCATAGGGCTATCATGAACTGCTATAGTAAGGAGGTGATATTTGAATCTCCTAATCAACCAAGAGCAGTTTTCTAGTGTGTTAGTCAAGCAATGCCAGCCAGGCTGATTTCATTCATGAATGCTTTGAAGTTGATGCAAGGGGAATGTGAGGCTTATCTGGCCCACGTTATTGATACTCGAGTTAAGCAGAATGTACAAGATATTCCTGTTGTTAAGGAATTTTTGGATGTGTTTCTTGCTGAGATATCTGGTTTACCTCCAGATTGGGAAACAAAGTTTACGATCGATTTGGTTCCAGGTGCTGCTTCTATATCTATTCTTCTATATAGGATGGCACCTATGGAACTAAAAGAGTTGAAGGCTCAGTTACAAGAGTTGCTAGAAAAGGGTTTCATTAGATCCATTGTATCACCTTAGGAAGCTCCAGTATTATTTGTGAAGAAGAACGATCGAACTCTAAGACTGTGCATCGATTATAGGCAACTAAAACGGGTAACAGTGAAGAACAAATACCCGTTGCCTAGAATTGATGACTTGTTTGATCAGTTACAGGGAGCTCAAGTGTTCAGTAAGTTAGATTTGAGTCCTGGGTATTATCAGTTGAAGATAGCAGAGACTAATGTACCAAAAATGCATTTAAGAGTAGGTATGGGCATTTTAAGCTCTTAGTAATGTCATTTGGGTTAACTTATGTCCCAGCTACATTTATAACTTTGATGAATAACGTATTTCAGCCTTACCTAGATCAATTTGTAATTGTGTTTATTGATAATATCCTAGTGTATTCAAAAAGCAGAGAAGAACATGTTGAGCATCTGAAAGTGATCTTCCAAATTATGAGGGAAAACAGTTGTATGACAAATTTAATAAATGTGAATTTTAGGTAGATCAAGTAGTATTTCTAGTCACATAGTAACTGGACAAGGCATACAAGTAGATTCAAAGAAGATAGAGACAGTAATGAAGAGGGAAGCTCCAAAGAATGTATCAGAAATTTGAAATTTCTTAAGATTGGCAGGATATTACTAGAGGTTTGTCGAGGGGTCCTCGTTGATCTCAGCCCCTCTGACTAAACTTCTAAGAAAAAAATGTAATTTTCAGATTGAATGATGATTATCAAAAGAGTTTTGAGGAGTTGAAGCATCGGTTGATGAGAACTGGAGGATATGTAATATACAATGATACTTCTCATCAAGGATTAGGATATGTGCTGATGCAGTATAGCAAGGTGATTGCCTATACATCGAGACAACTAAGGTCTCACAAGATTAATTATCTAGTATATGATTTAAAGCTTGATACAGTTGTTTTTGCTTTAAAGATATGGAGACATTATTTATATAGAGAGACATTCCAAATATACACTGATCATAAGAGTTTAAGATATCTGTTGAGTCAGAAAGAATTAAACATGAGATGGAGGAGATGGATATAGTTGTTAAAAGCCAGGGAAAGCTAATGGGGTGGCTGATATTTTGAGTAGAAAGTTGAATAGTAACATAGCTCAGATTCAGTTATCGAGATTACAGAGTTTAATTCATTTGAGAGCTCTAAATGTGAAGTTGAACTTAGAGTAGAATGAGGCTTTAATGGATACATTGAAGCTAGACTGATGTTACATGATAGAATCCAAAAAATACATAGTAAAGGTCCTGAAATGGTAAAGCTTATTGAGAGATTGAAAATGATTCTAGATTATGAGTTTTAATTAAAAGATGAGACACTGTGGCTGAAGCAAAGGCTGTGTGTGCCTAATGTGGATGAATTAAGAAAACTTATGCTATGCATCCTAGTACCAGCAAGATGAATAACACGTTGAAGCAACATTTTTAGTAGCCTGGGATGAAAAAACAAGTAGCAAAATATATTTCTAAGTGTTTAACATGCCAATAGATTAAGGCTGAGTATCAAGCTCCAGTTGGAAAGCTATAGTCATTACCTATTTCCAAATTACTATAAATTTCATTATGGGATTGCCAAAGACACCAAGGCAAAATCATTCTATATGGGTTGTGGTGGATTGATTGATTAGGTTGGCCCATTTCTTACCAGTGAGAGAGAATAACTCACTATATTAGTTAGCCTAGAGATATGTAAATGAAGTAGTGAGATTACATAGGGTCCAGTGTCTATTGTATCAGACAGGGATCTTAGATTTACTATAAGATTCTAGAAGAGTTTGCAATCAGCTATGGGCACAAAGTTAAATTTTAGTACTGCATTTAATCCTCAAACAGATGGACAGAGTAAGAGGACAATCAAAACTGTTAAGGATATGCTCAAGGCATAGGTATTGGAGTTTCAAGGAGCATGGGATCAGTATATAACATTGATTGAATTTGCTTACAACAATCATTGTCATTGTAGTATTGGGATGGCATTGTATGAGGCATTGTATGGCTGGAAATATCTATCGTGTCTATATTGGGATGAAGAGGAATTGAGAATGGTTGAAGGCTCATAATTGATACAAGATACTGTGGATAAGGTGAAACTGATTTGAAGTCAAATTAAAGCGACCCAAGATAGATAGAAGAGCTATATGGATCAGCATCGAAGGGATACGGAATACAATGTAGGAGACAAAGTGTTTCTAAGAGTATCACCTTGGTAAAGTGTTTCTAAGAGTATCGCTTTGGCGAGGAGTCCTGAGGTTTGGTAAAACAAGCAAGTTGAGCCCTAGGTATATTGGTCTTTATGAGATCATTTAGAGGATAGGACTATTGATATAAATTAGCTTTACCGAATGAGATGTCTTAGTTACATTACATAATGTATTTCATGTGAGTATGCTCAGAAGATACTGATATGATCCAATGCAAGCGTTACTAGTTCAAGTGATTGAAATAGCAAGTAACCTGAGTTATGTTGAGGAGCCGATCAATATAGTAGGATATTAGACAAAATAGTTAAGGAATCAAGTAATTTCATTAGTGAAAGTCCTTTGGAAGAATCACTCGAGTGAGGGAGCAACTTGGAAAATAGAGGAGCACATAAGGAGGCAATATCCCTACCTATTCGAACAATCAGGTAAGAATTTCGTAGACAAAATTTTTTTAGAAGGGAAAAATTGTAGCATCTCATATCCCATGTTAAGGATTAGAACCCTAGAATAGAGTACATGAGAGTTTATTGAGGAGTTAGTAAGTGCATTTCATACTCATGCATAATATAGCATACACATATTTGAATATTGACTTTCGCACAATAAAATGATTGTACCTGCATTCATTGACATTTTCTAGTTATAATTGATTCATAAATGTGATTATATTGGGAATTATGGTTTATATGTGTTGAAAATTGATTTGGAGAGTGTACTTACTGATTTAGAATTTTTGGTGAAATGTAGAAAAATTCTAAAATTTTGGGTATTTCTGGACTAGGAAAAAGTCAAGTAGCAAAATAATTGATAAATGGTAGTGAAAAT